>QEPC01015474.1:4948673-4960748 GCA_003113815.1 Sphenodon punctatus | reverse complement strand
CACAGACACTCTAACACTGATAAAATGGGTGTTACATTTTATTATACATGTTGCAGGGCACCCATAGATTACACCTGCAGCCCTGCAACATGTATAATAAAATGTAACACCCATTTTATCAGTGTTAGAGTGTCTGTGTGAAAAGGGCCTAAATAAAAATTGAGGAATAGCTTAGTGGCATGATGTTTAAAGCACCTAGACTCTCTAGAACCTCTGGCTGAAATCTCAGTCAGGATTGATTCAGCCCTTTAGTTTCTGAGATGCTGTAAGTGAATTTTGTTCATTTCAATGAGTATCTCTTCCTGGTGAAACTTTATGAACGGAAGTACTTTCTGCTCCCTATGGACGTTAAAGTCCTTAAATTACTCGATGGCCTTTGGCTTTGATTTCTTCTCTATTTGCCTTAGGGCCGTAGCTAGGTTGCAATGGGCCTCCCTGAGGCAGCGACACCAGGGAATGTTGGCCACCCTGAGGTTTGTGGGCCCCAGTGAAGTTGCATCTTCTGTCCCTATTATAGCGATGCCCTTGATTTGCCTCTGTGAAGGCTTCTGTCTGTTGACTGATGCTGTGATTTCCATGTTTGAGATGTTTCTGTTCTAGCTAGCAGTGCTCTGTGAGTGCAGCTTATAAAGTGTTCTTGAGAGTCATTGGAATGAAAGTTGCTATAGATTACATCCGTCTAATACTAGAATCATTTGCAAAATATAATCAGCTTTATACTTGAATTTAAATTTTAGTTGAATTCAAGTATAATTAATTCCTTCCTCTATCGGAAAGGAAACTTTCAGCTGATACAAATTTTAAAATGCTTACTGCTGCTCCTATGGAATTTGAGAAAACTAAGGGTATTTTCAGACGTTACGAGATGACACTCAACCACAAACAATCCGCTGTGGTGGGGAATGGTCCCATAACATCTGTTTGATGCCCGCCAGATGTTCACCACAGTGAACCTCCGGTGGGAATCAAAATAACCATGCTTTTGAGGATGGTCCGGGGACCATCTCCGAAAGTGTGGTCAAAGTGATTCCCGCTGGGGATGAACACCCAGCGGGAATCACTTTTTGCTCATAACAGACGTGATGTTACCACGCTCAACCACGGCGGGATTCACCATGGTTGAGCGTGGTAACGTCTCATCTGGCCTCTGACCACGGCTCAGAATCGGCGGCCATACTCGCCACCAATTCCGGGCCGTGGTCAGTACCCTGGAGGGTGGGCACTGCAGCCGGATTGGCTGCTGCACCCACCCGTCTCCCGGAGGGCGGGCGGGCTCGGGGCGGCGGGGCTGTGCGGCTGCACGTTGAGCATGGGGCGGCGGGGCTGTGCGGCTGCACGTTGTGCCGCGCAGCCCTGTCTCCCTCAGATTCCCCACCAGGATCGGCCGGCACATCTGTTGGCCGTGATGGTTTGATTCCGGCAGAGTATAAAAAGGGTGATTCCGTGATGGGGCCAAAGCCGCTCTGTCATGTCTGAAATCACCCTAACTGTGCGATGATCAAGATAATCTTCAAAGCATGAAAGACCATTTTGAGAAATGGATTTCTGATCATACATCCACTGCCAAATTGTTAAATAAATGGCATCTCAAGAGAAACAAAAAGAGAATCAATTCATGCATTCACACCTAATTAAACACAGTGAGTAGCATAGAATATAATGTCAAATTTACAAAAGGCTTTTTCTGACTCTGAAACAAGCTAAAACATCTATTAGTATTAGATCAATAAACTGTGAGTTACAGTATGGTGGTTGTGCCACATGGCTTAAAAAACTTCCTGATCATAACAGACCAAAGTAGTAAGCTGTGGCACAGTGGGGGAGGTAATAAATAGCTCTGATAGAGAGCTGCCAATGAAGCTTTAGCTGACACAGCTGCTTGAGACTACTGCACTAGATACCTACCTAACAACTGCAGTGTTCTAAAGGAATAAGGAGAAACTGGAATAAAACAATATACCAGGGGGCCTGATTTACCACACTTTTATGCCAGTTTTACACTTGCACAGTTAACCTCAGATCATTGGAGTTATATCTCTTTAAAATGAGTTTAACAGAATGGAAAAAAAGTGTTTTTTTATCGTGTCACCAACAAAGTGGGCAAAGTATGTAACCTCTATCATCTTTTCACGTATAAATGCTATGAGAGTGCTTTAATATGCTGGGTGAAACTGCACCAAAAATGTTATGGTTTCCTTCCACTGAGTACAGTATACATTGCCTAGATAAATGCATGAATAATAACCGAGAACTCAGAACATCCAAAGCTATCTTTCAAAGTAGTCATGTTGGCTCATTCAGTTCCCTTAAGTTAAATTACAGGGTTTTTAGAGAGCAGTTTCTCTGCATTGCCTGCCTGCAGAGCAGCAAAAGATTGCACTGTTGTTTTTCAAGGCACTGATGGTAGAGGCTTTGGTTATATTGGAGACCTTCTCCTTGAGCCTCGCTGATGGTTATCTGTGCTCAGAAACCACTGAGGGTATTTTCAGACATTACGAGATCACGTTCAACCACAGACAATCCCCTGTGGTGGGGAATGGTCCCGTAACGTCTGTTTGATCTCCACCAGATGTTCACCACAGTGAACCACGGGCGGGGATCAAAATAACCACGCTTTCGAGGATGGTCCGGGGACCATCTCCAAAAGCGTGGTCAAAACGATTCTCACCGGGGGTGAACACCCGGCGGGAATCACTTTGTGCCCCCAACAGACGTGACGTTACCACGCTCAACCATGGAGGAATTCACTGTGGTTGAGCATGGTAACGTCTCGTCTGGCCCCTGACCACAGCCCAGAATCGGCGGCCATGCTCTCTGCCGATTCCGGGCCATGGTCAATACCCCAGGGGGCAGGCGGGTGCCGCGGCTGCATTGGCTGAAGCGCCCGCCCATCTCCTGGAGGGCGGGTGGCCTCAGAAGTGTGGGGGGGGGCGGGGCTGTGCGGCCACACATTGCACTGCGCAGCCCCATCCCCTCCCCGACTCCCCAGCAGAATCTGCCGGCTTGTCTGTTGACGGGCCGGTCTGATTCCACCGGGGAATCATTTGGGTGATTCCGTGATGGGGCCAATAGGGCCCCCGTCACGTCTGAAATCACCCTCACTGTTTGGGGAGCCCTCCATCATGCCTTAAGTCAGCAGGCAACTGGACCTTTGCTGTGGCAGGCAGGCCCCTCCATATGGATTTGCTCCCTCCACGTGTCTGTTTTATTACCTCCTCACCTTTAACAAGCACCTGAAGACTTATTTTCTCTCCAGGTGCTTTTAGAATCCACTGCTGGTTCCCCCTTAATGTGTTCTTTCTTCCTCGTTACCTTACCATTTTAAATTGTTTTATACAGACGTATGTTTTTATGTTATAAAGCACTCTGAGCACCACCCTACAGTGGGCACTATAGAAATAAACTTTATTATTATTATTAATGATAATGATAATGATAGGGTGAGGGTGGGTTTTTAATTGGATTTTAATGTATTTTAATGTGTTTTGCATTTTTAATGTTGAAAGCCACCCTGAGCTTAGGGGAAGGGCAGGGCAAATAAATAAAAATATTATTATTATTTTATTTTGAAATAAAAGGGGCAGCTAGGACTCAAGAGTGGTCTGCACACCCCTGTCATGTCCCGGCATCATGTCAACAACATTTCATGATCAGCTGTATCAAATGCCACTGAAAGTTTTAACAAGATAAACAGGGTACAGTTCCCTTCATCAGTCTCCAAGCATAGATCATTGACCAAAACCACAAGTGCAGTTTCTGTGCTATACCCCAGATGAAAACCTGACTGAAATAGGTCTAGGAATCCAATAACACTGAGATGAGCTTGAAGCTGCTGGGCTAAAAATGGAAGGTTAGAGATAGGGTGATAGCTGGCTGGGAAATCAGTATGTAAAGATAGTTTCTTGAACATGGGCTGGTCCACCACAGTTTTAAGGGTGTCGGACAACCTACCCTCCCAAAGGGAGGTGTTGAGAACCCCAGACAGCAGTGGTCCTAATGTCTCCCAGCTGGCTTTCACCAGCCAGGACAGGCAAGGATCTAATTTACAAATGGTTGCCCACAAGGCTCCAAGCATGTGCTCCGTATCAGTGAGCAACGTTAATTACAATTGATCCAAAAAACAGGACAAGACTGAGCTTCCACAGCCCCAGACTCTGACAATTCAGTCAAAGTAGCAACACTCAAGTTGTGGTGAATACAAGCAATTTTGTCTGCAAAGTAATTAATAAAAAAGTCAGAGTGAGTAACAGATGACTCTAGTTTACAGGAGAGACTGATCAGATGAATCCGGCCATCCACCATCCAGAAGTGCTCCAGAGGATGAGACTTTGCAGACACTATGATATCAGAGAAGAATGGATTCTTTGCCACCATCACAACCATGACTCTGGGTATTTTCAGACATTATGAGATCACACTCAACCACAGGGAACCACGGTCAATCCCGCAGCAGGACCAAAGCACCCTGAACGTCTGTTCAGCGGCTGCCAGATGTTCACCACAGTCAATAATCACATGGGGTCAAAATCAACCACGCTTCTGGAGCTCCCTGCTGGACCATCTCCGAAAGTGTGGTCAAAGAGATTCCCAACGGGAACCAACAAAAAGTAACATCTGGCCGACAACCACCTCCTGGAATCAAAGGAAATGAGTCCCAGTCAGGGACAAAGCATGCAGCATTGCTGCCAGCCAATGAGCAACAACACAGGCAGCGGAGGGAGATTTAAAGGGCACACAGCAGCAGGGGGATGTGGCGGGATGGAGTGAGGTGGAAGGGAGAGGCGAGCGGAGGGCGAGAGAGCAAGGGAGGAGTAGGAGGTGGAGGAGGAGGCGGTAGAGGTGCGGGCAGGGGAGGAGGTGGTCGTGCTGCACCTGGAGGCGGTGAAGGGACAGCAGCAGCAGCAGCCAGGATGGACTGACCCGATGCCTTCTGGGTGTTTTGACCATGGCCGGGAATTGGAGTCACGTCTGTTGCACTGCCCTGGCCCGTGATCTGCCAGCCTGATTCTCTGCTGTGGTTCCGGTCCCGTCACATCTGTTCGGGGCTTTTTCTGACCACGGGGGGTGGTGGTTAGGTTCACCCCCGCCGGGAATCCACTGTGGTGAATCAGGACCGCGTAACATCTGAAATCACCCATAGTCCTTCAAAAATGATCTATGCCGCAATCGGTCAGCTTCAGCATGTGTCAATTATCCTTCTGTTTCATCCACCTGAGGTTTCCCATATACCAGGGGGACCTATACTGTCTCAGCGGTGGGAGCGGATGCCTGGATGTAGGGGTGTGCAGGAGGGAACATTTTCATTTTCTCTTTCATTTAATTTATGTTTAATTTTTTTTCATTTAGTTTTTATTTTATTTATGTTTAAAATTTCATTATCCATTTATTTCAATGGCAAGGCCATTACCTATTCATTTCAATGGGCATTCACTTGTATGGCTTCAATTTGCCAAAATAGCATTTTTAAGCTGGCTCCCTGACACTTTCCTATCCCCAAACTGTGGTTGTGAACTGTTAAGCATCCCATTCATTAGGTGACTTCCTCTGTGAGCAAAGGGCCCAATGTGTAGTCTCTCTCACACTGAGGTGGGCAGCAGCAGCAGTGTGCAGGCATTCTCATCAGTGGCTCTAATGCTTAAGTGAGCCCCATCTATTAGAGAAGTGAGTGGCAGGCTTTAGATAGAGAGAGAAAATGTGACAGGCTGTGGATGGACAGAAGAGCAGCAGGCTCTGGAGTGAAAAAATGAGTGGGTATGGGGGGGAGAATATATATGTCTGATTTTGAAATGGAGGAGGAATAGAATCTGCCAAAGACTCTGAAGCTAGCAGCAGTCAGACAAATCAGCTTCAGCACAGTCTATGACTTTCACAATGCCCTCCCCCAGTGCTCTTGGTTGGCTACTTCTGGCAGCACCAAACGAAGCCCTAACACAAGAATTCTGTGTGTCAAGTTCTGCATGATGTCTTACCGATCCCAATTGGCCAGTAGAGATGCCAATCATGCTCTCCCCATTCTCTCCCTTTCCCTCTCCCCCAGCTTGATTTGATACACTGTTTTGCCTGACATAGCTTCACTGCAGGCATACTTTATTTATTTATTTATTTATTTATTTATATCCCGCCCCTCCTGCCCACAGGGCAACCTGGGGCGGCGAACAACATTCATTAAAACAATATAAAATTTTTAAACAATTTAAAAATACAATATNCCAGTGAAGTTGCATCTTCTGTCCCTATTATAGCGATGCCCTTGATTTGCCTCTGTGAAGGCTTCTGTCTGTTGACTGATGCTGTGATTTCCATGTTTGAGATGTTTCTGTTCTAGCTAGCAGTGCTCTGTGAGTGCAGCTTATAAAGTGTTCTTGAGAGTCATTGGAATGAAAGTTGCTATAGATTACATCCGTCTAATACTAGAATCATTTGCAAAATATAATCAGCTTTATACTTGAATTTAAATTTTAGTTGAATTCAAGTATAATTAATTCCTTCCTCTATCGGAAAGGAAACTTTCAGCTGATACAAATTTTAAAATGCTTACTGCTGCTCCTATGGAATTTGAGAAAACTAAGGGTATTTTCAGACGTTACGAGATGACACTCAACCACAAACAATCCGCTGTGGTGGGGAATGGTCCCATAACATCTGTTTGATGCCCGCCAGATGTTCACCACAGTGAACCTCCGGTGGGAATCAAAATAACCATGCTTTTGAGGATGGTCCGGGGACCATCTCCGAAAGTGTGGTCAAAGTGATTCCCGCTGGGGATGAACACCCAGCGGGAATCACTTTTTGCTCATAACAGACGTGATGTTACCACGCTCAACCACGGCGGGATTCACCATGGTTGAGCGTGGTAACGTCTCATCTGGCCTCTGACCACGGCTCAGAATCGGCGGCCATACTCGCCACCAATTCCGGGCCGTGGTCAGTACCCTGGAGGGTGGGCACTGCAGCCGGATTGGCTGCTGCACCCACCCGGGGCGGCGGGGCTGTGCGGCTGCACGTTGAGCATGGGGCGGCGGGGCTGTGCGGCTGCACGTTGTGCCGCGCAGCCCTGTCTCCCTCAGATTCCCCACCAGGATCGGCCGGCACATCTGTTGGCCGTGATGGTTTGATTCCGGCAGAGTATAAAAAGGGTGATTCCGTGATGGGGCCAAAGCCGCTCTGTCATGTCTGAAATCACCCTAACTGTGCGATGATCAAGATAATCTTCAAAGCATGAAAGACCATTTTGAGAAATGGATTTCTGATCATACATCCACTGCCAAATTGTTAAATAAATGGCATCTCAAGAGAAACAAAAAGAGAATCAATTCATGCATTCACACCTAATTAAACACAGTGAGTAGCATAGAATATAATGTCAAATTTACAAAAGGCTTTTTCTGACTCTGAAACAAGCTAAAACATCTATTAGTATTAGATCAATAAACTGTGAGTTACAGTATGGTGGTTGTGCCACATGGCTTAAAAAACTTCCTGATCATAACAGACCAAAGTAGTAAGCTGTGGCACAGTGGGGGAGGTAATAAATAGCTCTGATAGAGAGCTGCCAATGAAGCTTTAGCTGACACAGCTGCTTGAGACTACTGCACTAGATACCTACCTAACAACTGCAGTGTTCTAAAGGAATAAGGAGAAACTGGAATAAAACAATATACCAGGGGGCCTGATTTACCACACTTTTATGCCAGTTTTACACTTGCACAGTTAACCTCAGATCATTGGAGTTATATCTCTTTAAAATGAGTTTAACAGAATGGAAAAAAAGTGTTTTTTTATCGTGTCACCAACAAAGTGGGCAAAGTATGTAACCTCTATCATCTTTTCACGTATAAATGCTATGAGAGTGCTTTAATATGCTGGGTGAAACTGCACCAAAAATGTTATGGTTTCCTTCCACTGAGTACAGTATACATTGCCTAGATAAATGCATGAATAATAACCGAGAACTCAGAACATCCAAAGCTATCTTTCAAAGTAGTCATGTTGGCTCATTCAGTTCCCTTAAGTTAAATTACAGGGTTTTTAGAGAGCAGTTTCTCTGCATTGCCTGCCTGCAGAGCAGCAAAAGATTGCACTGTTGTTTTTCAAGGCACTGATGGTAGAGGCTTTGGTTATATTGGAGACCTTCTCCTTGAGCCTCGCTGATGGTTATCTGTGCTCAGAAACCACTGAGGGTATTTTCAGACATTACGAGATCACGTTCAACCACAGACAATCCCCTGTGGTGGGGAATGGTCCCGTAACGTCTGTTTGATCTCCACCAGATGTTCACCACAGTGAACCACGGGCGGGGATCAAAATAACCACGCTTTCGAGGATGGTCCGGGGACCATCTCCAAAAGCGTGGTCAAAACGATTCTCACCGGGGGTGAACACCCGGCGGGAATCACTTTGTGCCCCCAACAGACGTGACGTTACCACGCTCAACCATGGAGGAATTCACTGTGGTTGAGCATGGTAACGTCTCGTCTGGCCCCTGACCACAGCCCAGAATCGGCGGCCATGCTCTCTGCCGATTCCGGGCCATGGTCAATACCCCAGGGGGCAGGCGGGTGCCGCGGCTGCATTGGCTGAAGCGCCCGCCCATCTCCTGGAGGGCGGGTGGCCTCAGAAGTGTGGGGGGGGGCGGGGCTGTGCGGCCACACATTGCACTGCGCAGCCCCATCCCCTCCCCGACTCCCCAGCAGAATCTGCCGGCTTGTCTGTTGACGGGCCGGTCTGATTCCACCGGGGAATCATTTGGGTGATTCCGTGATGGGGCCAATAGGGCCCCCGTCACGTCTGAAATCACCCTCACTGTTTGGGGAGCCCTCCATCATGCCTTAAGTCAGCAGGCAACTGGACCTTTGCTGTGGCAGGCAGGCCCCTCCATATGGATTTGCTCCCTCCACGTGTCTGTTTTATTACCTCCTCACCTTTAACAAGCACCTGAAGACTTATTTTCTCTCCAGGTGCTTTTAGAATCCACTGCTGGTTCCCCCTTAATGTGTTCTTTCTTCCTCGTTACCTTACCATTTTAAATTGTTTTATACAGACGTATGTTTTTATGTTATAAAGCACTCTGAGCACCACCCTACAGTGGGCACTATAGAAATAAACTTTATTATTATTATTAATGATAATGATAATGATAGGGTGAGGGTGGGTTTTTAATTGGATTTTAATGTATTTTAATGTGTTTTGCATTTTTAATGTTGAAAGCCACCCTGAGCTTAGGGGAAGGGCAGGGCAAATAAATAAAAATATTATTATTATTTTATTTTGAAATAAAAGGGGCAGCTAGGACTCAAGAGTGGTCTGCACACCCCTGTCATGTCCCGGCATCATGTCAACAACATTTCATGATCAGCTGTATCAAATGCCACTGAAAGTTTTAACAAGATAAACAGGGTACAGTTCCCTTCATCAGTCTCCAAGCATAGATCATTGACCAAAACCACAAGTGCAGTTTCTGTGCTATACCCCAGATGAAAACCTGACTGAAATAGGTCTAGGAATCCAATAACACTGAGATGAGCTTGAAGCTGCTGGGCTAAAAATGGAAGGTTAGAGATAGGGTGATAGCTGGCTGGGAAATCAGTATGTAAAGATAGTTTCTTGAACATGGGCTGGTCCACCACAGTTTTAAGGGTGTCGGACAACCTACCCTCCCAAAGGGAGGTGTTGAGAACCCCAGACAGCAGTGGTCCTAATGTCTCCCAGCTGGCTTTCACCAGCCAGGACAGGCAAGGATCTAATTTACAAATGGTTGCCCACAAGGCTCCAAGCATGTGCTCCGTATCAGTGAGCAACGTTAATTACAATTGATCCAAAAAACAGGACAAGACTGAGCTTCCACAGCCCCAGACTCTGACAATTCAGTCAAAGTAGCAACACTCAAGTTGTGGTGAATACAAGCAATTTTGTCTGCAAAGTAATTAATAAAAAAGTCAGAGTGAGTAACAGATGACTCTAGTTTACAGGAGAGACTGATCAGATGAATCCGGCCATCCACCATCCAGAAGTGCTCCAGAGGATGAGACTTTGCAGACACTATGATATCAGAGAAGAATGGATTCTTTGCCACCATCACAACCATGACTCTGGGTATTTTCAGACATTATGAGATCACACTCAACCACAGGGAACCACGGTCAATCCCGCAGCAGGACCAAAGCACCCTGAACGTCTGTTCAGCGGCTGCCAGATGTTCACCACAGTCAATAATCACATGGGGTCAAAATCAACCACGCTTCTGGAGCTCCCTGCTGGACCATCTCCGAAAGTGTGGTCAAAGAGATTCCCAACGGGAACCAACAAAAAGTAACATCTGGCCGACAACCACCTCCTGGAATCAAAGGAAATGAGTCCCAGTCAGGGACAAAGCATGCAGCATTGCTGCCAGCCAATGAGCAACAACACAGGCAGCGGAGGGAGATTTAAAGGGCACACAGCAGCAGGGGGATGTGGCGGGATGGAGTGAGGTGGAAGGGAGAGGCGAGCGGAGGGCGAGAGAGCAAGGGAGGAGTAGGAGGTGGAGGAGGAGGCGGTAGAGGTGCGGGCAGGGGAGGAGGTGGTCGTGCTGCACCTGGAGGCGGTGAAGGGACAGCAGCAGCAGCAGCCAGGATGGACTGACCCGATGCCTTCTGGGTGTTTTGACCATGGCCGGGAATTGGAGTCACGTCTGTTGCACTGCCCTGGCCCGTGATCTGCCAGCCTGATTCTCTGCTGTGGTTCCGGTCCCGTCACATCTGTTCGGGGCTTTTTCTGACCACGGGGGGTGGTGGTTAGGTTCACCCCCGCCGGGAATCCACTGTGGTGAATCAGGACCGCGTAACATCTGAAATCACCCATAGTCCTTCAAAAATGATCTATGCCGCAATCGGTCAGCTTCAGCATGTGTCAATTATCCTTCTGTTTCATCCACCTGAGGTTTCCCATATACCAGGGGGACCTATACTGTCTCAGCGGTGGGAGCGGATGCCTGGATGTAGGGGTGTGCAGGAGGGAACATTTTCATTTTCTCTTTCATTTAATTTATGTTTAATTTTTTTTCATTTAGTTTTTATTTTATTTATGTTTAAAATTTCATTATCCATTTATTTCAATGGCAAGGCCATTACCTATTCATTTCAATGGGCATTCACTTGTATGGCTTCAATTTGCCAAAATAGCATTTTTAAGCTGGCTCCCTGACACTTTCCTATCCCCAAACTGTGGTTGTGAACTGTTAAGCATCCCATTCATTAGGTGACTTCCTCTGTGAGCAAAGGGCCCAATGTGTAGTCTCTCTCACACTGAGGTGGGCAGCAGCAGCAGTGTGCAGGCATTCTCATCAGTGGCTCTAATGCTTAAGTGAGCCCCATCTATTAGAGAAGTGAGTGGCAGGCTTTAGATAGAGAGAGAAAATGTGACAGGCTGTGGATGGACAGAAGAGCAGCAGGCTCTGGAGTGAAAAAATGAGTGGGTATGGGGGGGAGAATATATATGTCTGATTTTGAAATGGAGGAGGAATAGAATCTGCCAAAGACTCTGAAGCTAGCAGCAGTCAGACAAATCAGCTTCAGCACAGTCTATGACTTTCACAATGCCCTCCCCCAGTGCTCTTGGTTGGCTACTTCTGGCAGCACCAAACGAAGCCCTAACACAAGAATTCTGTGTGTCAAGTTCTGCATGATGTCTTACCGATCCCAATTGGCCAGTAGAGATGCCAATCATGCTCTCCCCATTCTCTCCCTTTCCCTCTCCCCCAGCTTGATTTGATACACTGTTTTGCCTGACATAGCTTCACTGCAGGCATACTTTATTTATTTATTTATTTATTTATTTATATCCCGCCCCTCCTGCCCACAGGGCAACCTGGGGCGGCGAACAACATTCATTAAAACAATATAAAATTTTTAAACAATTTAAAAATACAATATGTGGGGAAAAACCCCACCCCCACCCAACCCTTACCCCTTGCCAAAAGCCTGGTGGAACAGCCAGGTCTTACATATACGCAGAAACAGCAGGAGAGTGGGAGCCAGCTGAGCCGCCTCTGGGAGAGAATTCCACAGCACAGGAGCGACCACCAAAAAAGATCTAACA
>QEPC01015474.1:4915013-4947050 GCA_003113815.1 Sphenodon punctatus | reverse complement strand
GTCAAGATGCTATTCCTCAAGAGAACCAGGTAGCAGTCAAAGATAGTAGGTAAATCCCCCAGAAAGTTCTGGAAACCAATTGGATCCATAAGTCTCCAACCTAATTGGTCCACCACTCCAACAGGAGCATACAAATTGGGGATCTGGGCTTTTGTATCAAAATATTCCAGACTGAAATTAGTACAGTCCCCAAGAGCAGGAGTTGTGAAGGATAACCTAGGATTTAATTAATTGGGGCCTATGTAAAGAGCGCTACTTGATATAGTTAATTGAAAGAGATTATGACTAATCATGGAATATATAATTTAAAAAATAAATAAAGTAGAAATTAAAACAAGCCATAAAACTACTATCTATTGCTAATTGATTAGGGGGGTGGGGACCTTAACAGTTCACATTTGTATTTAATGGTGAGTATAATTATCAAGGTCTTTATTGTTTTACATTTTATGTCATTTCAAATTCTGTTTAAGTGTCTAAATTTGATATAAACACATTATGCAGCTGATTGCCAAAGCAGATTATTAAGGCAGAAAATATTAAAGGAAGCAAACTGTACCTTAGCATCTCTCTGGATAAAAATCCCATGGCAAGAATATAGTAGTAGGGATTCAAGCACCTGACCAGGATGGTGAGTGTGGTTATGAAATGCTGAAAGATTAGAGAAGCTACAAAAGTAGAAACCATGATAATTATGGATGGTTTCAATTAGCTTTCCACTGGCTGAGTTAATGTCACCCAAGAGCATGATGCAGAGAGGAAATTTCTAGACACCATAAATGACTGTTTACTGGAACAGCTAGTCATGAAAACCACAAGAGGCAACTCATGATTCAGCTTTAAGTGGAACATAGGATTTGATCTAAGAGGTAGCTGAGCTGTTCAGTAATAGTGACCATAATGTAATTAAATGCATGTTCTTTGTTATGGGTGAAAATGCTGAAAGAACTCTACTACAGTAACATGTACATTAGCATTTAAAGGGGGACAAAAATGAGTGTGATAGCTAGAAAGAAATGAAAAGGAGAGGCTTTGAGGGTCAAAAGCCTGCAGGAGGCCTAGAGATGTAAAATCACCAGAGTTAGAGGCACAGAATAAATGTATACTCCAAATCAAACAAGACAGCAAGAGGACCAAACAAATGCCAGCTTTGTAAGAGTCTATTAAAAAAAATAAATCATTGAAAAAGTAGAAAGCAAGCTAAATGAGGTAAATTTGAGGGAGCAAAAACTCTCGCAAGTAAGATTTAGCATGATAAGGCAGACCAAGGAGGAATTCGAGGAACAAATTCCTAAAGATGCAAAAATTTGTTACTAATTAAGGTTGGGTTCCCAGCTTGAGACACTTGAGAGGGGCCTAAACCAACTTGATTCAGCACTTTTGAAAATAGAGCTACCACATCTCATTTTAGACACCCCAAAATAAATTATCTCGGAACTTGATAGCAGCTTCTGGGAATTTGGAGCCAAATAAATGTGACTTGGGTAGTCCTACCTAGTAAATGCTTATCAATTACATTATAGTTGTAAAACATGAGTTTTCATTGACTGACACCATTGACCTTTTGACCAGAGACGAGGTTATCATTTTGTCTCTAAGGTATATATTGGACTGAATTGTATGCTTCTTTGACTCTGTTGATTTTCCTCAGTTTTCATATGTTAGTCCTTAGTTTAAAAGTTCCTCTATAATTTTGTGCCATTATATGGGTATTATTTTTGTGTTAAAGTAAATTGAATGAATAAGAACACAAGGGAGCTTAATCTGTTTTAGCTAATCAGATTTAATGAATCTGAAGTGGCCATCCTTATAGACAAGTTGTAAGGTGCATTTACTTTGCAAATCAGGAGTCATAGTATAAATGAGAAGCAGGCCCATAATCTATTAATTAACATATAATAAAGAATGGAAGACATCCCAGAGAAATACATTATGAATATAACAGAATCAACTATAGAAAATCTATTCTTTTTTTAAATGGCATATGCTAAAGTTAGAGATCTGTAATGAAATCTGTAACGCATTAAACAATTATCTTCCAGACAGTATGGATGTCAGGGAAATGTTTGTTTTATGAGTGTAAGGAAATGTTTCCCTTTATATGCTATTCAGGTGACAACTTGCCTCTAGTTCTTCCTTACAAAGGTAATGCCAGAGATCCTTAGATCACATGCCAGTATCTCTGTTGGTGGTTCAACTCTCAGTGCCCATGGGTCTGCTAGTTAATGTAATGTCAATCTTGGTTAGTCTTCTCTGCCAAGAAACCTACAATATAACCAGAAAACTCAATGTTTTGTTAATATTTCACAGAATTTAAGGATGCAGAAAGTGTTTTTCAGTCTTTAAAAAGCTGGAGAGTAAACCTTTCATCTTCAACACACTGACACTTTTAAAAACTCTTACGTTGTTTCTAAAAAAAAAATATTGGAGGGCAGGAAGGGATTTAAATGTTTCTTTTTAAATATATTTTTGTTAAATTAAAAAGCAATAGAGCAGCAGTCAAGCATATTATATGCTAATTCCAGCTCATTGTGTAACCTTAATTCAGCAAACCTCAGAAATAGATTGTTAATGCTCTTTCTGTTTCTTTTAATTCTGGGTAAAAACACACATTACTACGATGTGGCGGTAACCCAAATGGGTGGGAAGCTGTGGCGGACACATTCTGGTGTGGGTTGGGCTTCAGAATAAATGGTTGGGGCGTGGGGGAAACATGAATGTGTGGCTGGCTGGCCCCACCTGTGTGCTGTGCCCAGAGCCACACACCCCACCATGACAGGCAGCCATGGTGGCCAACGACAGTCACCTGGGCCATGTCTGCCAGTCCAAACAGACATGATAGCTCACTGTAGCCTGCTTTGGCCTGGTTGGGTAGACCTTAGCCCCGACTGTGACCTCGGAGTTTTTTCGAAGTCAGAGCCCGGGCTCGCTGCCAACATGGCCCAGGGTAATCCCAAGCCAACAGGTCCTGGCCATACGAGCCTCTGTCATATTTGTTTTTACTCTCTGTCAGATGCTGTCTGCTAGGGAGACTATGTGAAATCCATCAGTATGCCACAGCTGAGTGAGGTTGAAAATAGTTTTTTGGCAGTAGATTCCCATTCCATTCTGCTTATCTGGTATGAACTCATACAGGCCCGATCCAAGGTTCAGGTGCGTATGCGGACCAAAACTACAGTGGGGCTGAAGAGGCTACTGTGGTGGCGGTAGGGTCAGGAGGTGGGAAACTTTCCTCACTGTGTGGACTGTAGTTTTAGTCCATGTGTGTGCCCGAAGCACACGCGTCGACCTTGAATCAGGGCCACATGGTATTGCTACCAATTTTCAAGTTTTTGTCATGAGTCTCATGATTTTGCTCATGCATTAACTCCTGGAGTCATGTGATTATAATAGAATCTCATCTTTTCATCTCATCTCAATGTATATTCCATCTCATCTCAACATGTATGTGTGTGTGTGTATATATATATATAGCTAGTTAAACAGATATAGATGATATATACACACACCGAGAGAGGTGTAAAGTAACTGAACAGTGCTGCTGTCAAGAAAGCTCTGGATCCTAGAGGGATGCAGTCAATCACTAAAACATATATTCGAATAAGTTACTGAAAAACAGATAGAGGTTTTACAGGCTTAACACTCTCAGACCTGATGGTCTCAACTTAGAGGATAATACGTGAACTTTTATCTATTCTTGTACCTTTATAACAAATGTCACCTATCGAGAACTCTCTCCATCCACAATATTCTTAGAACTGTCATCTTCACTCTCAGTGCTTCATTAAAAAACTAACTGTGTTACTGATAAAGGTGGAAGCTTAAATGTCTAACTAAAGTATCTGAAACCTGTTTTCTCAGTCACTTATTCAAATATATATATACTTTTAATTGTTTAGTTTTTATGGTTTCTATTTATGTATTTATATTGATGATGCCTATTTTTGTATTTTGATTTTATTGTGTGCTGCCTCAAGTCACCTTGAGTGAGAGGGGCGGGATAGAAATGTTTTAAATAAATAAATAATATATATTTATTACTCACAATAAATCAAAATACAAAAATAGGCATAATCAATATAAATACATAAATAGAAACCATAAGAACTAAACAATTTAAAAGTTCATATCAGTTTGTACAACCCCCCTGACTAATCCCCTAACCCATCCCACCTCCCCACACCCCACCAAACACCAGGTCTTACAACTTCACCAAAAGGCAAGAAGATTTGTACTGAGGAGGATCTCCACCAGGAGGGCATTCCAAAGCAACGATGAGGTTACCGAGAACTCCCTCCTGTCCGTATGGACCTGCCGGAAATGTGGGACCTCCAGGAGAGCACTCCCGGATTACTGTAGGGGCCACCGAGGGGGTGAGGCGATCTTTTAGATAAGCAGAACCCAGACTGTTAAGGGCTTTAAAGATTAAAAATAGCACCTTGAATCTGGCTCGGAAGACAACAGGCAGCCAGCGCAATGCTTGGAGCACTGGTGAATTGTGTTCCCTGCGGCCGATCCCGGTCAAGAGACAGGCCACAGCAGTCTGCACCAGCTCCAGCTTCTGAATCATCACCAAGGACAGTCCCATGTAGAGCGCATTGCAATAGTTCGGTCTATATAATACACTATAGTATATATAATACAAACACAGTCACACACGCACACACACCATCACAGGCAGATGCATATTATTCATATTATTTAATAATTATATGTTATTAAATAACATTTAATTGCTATATGTATCCGCTAATTAAAAAAACCCAAAACTTTTCCTCAGGCTAGACTCCATTTTTGCCCTCTATGCTATGCTAGTATAAAATAACCACAAAATAGCAACAGATCCCCCCAAGAAAGATGTAATAAGGAGCCACTTAAGTAGAATGAGAGTGTTGTTTTTTCTTTTAATGTCAGAGTTTACTTTCTTAGGATCAGAGGTCTGTCTGCAAGATAACTGCTAATCAAGAGTTCATTTCAAATCTGATTTTTAAAAGAGCAAAAGCATTTCAAAAAGACCTTGAGATTTCTGTTCTATATAATTAGACCTAACAGGGGAAGACGTATGCTTGGCGGCAGACCAAGAGAACTGGAAAAGTAATAATGTGCTTTATGAGGTTTTGGCCCAGAAGAATATTCTAACAAACATTTCAGCTAAAATTCATCCCCAGAGAATAGCCATATCCTAGTCTGGTGTAAATTGTGCTGTTCTGCTGAGGTTAAGAGAACTGGGGATCGGCTCCACAGACATTTTTTACTTACACATTTTATTTTCTAATCATATTATTTAAACATGTCTATACCTTTTCGCTGTTCATTTACTCTTTCCTAGTGCCATTGCTTGTTCCATTTGCAAGATTACCAGACACATTAAACTCTCTAATGTGATCTAGTGGCTTGAATACTGATTTTCTGACCCTCATGCTAGATACTTAATTGCAAATACACTGAGAGGTTCTGATAATCTGAATTTCTTGCTTCTTCTCTGTTGAAAACAAATCAGGATTAAAAATGTTCTCACAATGTACAAGTTTAGCATATTGAAATTAACAGGGTGGAGAGGTAATCCTTCTGTTTAGGTCTGTAATCGTAAAAGCATACCTTGCTATTAGTTACCAAAAACATGGATTGCAAATTTCCATTGGTTTGTTTCAAGCTGCAGTCTTTTCAGCTGAGTCTTGGTTTCGCATCTGTAGAAATGGCAACAAAGATAAATAATAAGAGTGTGAAATGGAGCATCCTGCTTTCACCCTTAGTTTAATAAAACTTCATTTATTTTTCCCACCAAGTGAGAGACAATCAATTACACAAGATTTTTGCTGAGAAAATGTCAGCTGGACAAATCTGCAGTTCTGACTTCAAGATGCCTGAGGATGTTTTCTGTGTGGCCTGAAGGCTTGCACATAACTACCAACAGAAGTTGGTTCAATAAAAAGTGCCATCATTTGAACTACTTTGGTCCCAT
Source organism: Sphenodon punctatus (assembly GCA_003113815.1). NCBI lineage: Eukaryota > Metazoa > Chordata > Lepidosauria > Sphenodontia > Sphenodontidae > Sphenodon > Sphenodon punctatus. The sequence goes on along the minus strand of QEPC01015474.1, from coordinate 4,941,088 downwards.
ACCCTTGGGACCAAAATGGCAACCACATTCTCCCAAGGTGTGTCCTCAGTGTACTTGATGACTGTTTTTACACAGACCATGGTGGGTGGGTGGGCGGTCCATGTGCGCACTGCTGCAGGGGCTGTGTGAGGGGGGGAGGCATCAGATGGACACACAACCATCTCCACCCACCGAGTAATCTGGCTTTTCACCGGTTGTTCCATGCGTGGAGATGGTTGGAGATGGGTGGCCACCCACTGCCACTTTTACACAGGCACTCCCCCATGTGTCCATTGGGTGGACATGCAAGAGAGCGTCTCATGTAAAAATGGCCATATGACTTATTGTGCTGCCATATAAGATCCTGACCAGATCTATGAATTTTTACCTCATGTATCCTGTTTGCCACTTTTGTGTCATGAAGATCTACGGAACATCAGCAGCTGCTGCACTAAGTTATGACCATTTTCAGAAGAGCTGAATGTTCTGGGGAAATTGGAACTGAGCTCTGTTGGAAATCTAGCTGTAATTGTAGTATGTGGTTAATTCTTTTTAAACAAACTGGCTTTAAGATGCCACTGGCAAAATGATGTGAATCATCCTTTGTTTAAAGAAAAATGGGGCATGGTATTTGCCCTGAATAATTATGCAAATATGCATTCTGCAAAACTATCCCACTCCGGTCCTTTCTGCACTGAAATGATCCCACTCTGGTTCTCTGGAAGATTCAGACTTGAATGATACCGGGAACTGCATAAAGTCACACCAAGGAGAATGAAGTGGTGCTTTTTGATAAGCACTGTGCAGGGTTAAAAAGTATCACTACACTCTCTGGAGATGGGTGTGTGAGTTGGGGGAGATGCTTGCCTCTCAGATTTTCAGCAGTGGTGGGATGGGATCTGCAAGAAACAAGAAATTTGGTGGCCCTGCTATTGCTCCTACAGGCTGGCCCTGCTGTTTTTGTTACTCCATAGTTCTCTTCTAGAACCATTGGAGTCACAGTGGCAGTGATAGTCTGAGCCTGCCTGGAGAGACTGTGACCAAGGTGAGTGATCCTCTACTGGAGTCCCTTCCCTTAGGGAGGCTGAGGCAGTAGGCAGAGGCATAGTTAAGATGGAATGGGCTCTGGTGCAAAAGATGGAATGGAGCCCCATCCATCCAGACTTGTGGGCCCTGGTGCAGGGACACCTTTGGGCTGAGGTAAATCCATGGCTATGGCACTGCCATTGTTCTGCTGGGCCTTTGACTCCTCGGAGTTTTGTGCATTCCAGGAAAGGGTGGGTTGCCACCCCTTCAGTGCTCATGTGCCAACTCAACTGCTATCCTTTATGATAGATTTCCCCTCTGTCTCCATTATAACAGCAGTCACAGTAATCTCCAGGTGTATTTCTAGTTCAAGTTTCCTTTTTACCCCGACTTCCCAGCATTCTTCTGTTTTGACGCTACTGTTTGTTTACAATGTTTATTTTTCGTCTTGGGTATCTGAATCTTCTTCCCATCCTACTTCCATGTCACCTCACTATTTCTCTTTCTTCCCAGTGAGCCTGGCTATGACATATTCCAATGTGTGGCAACAGAAAACGTATCTTCCTTTTATTGGCATAACTGAAGACTCCTGTCTCGTTCCAGTTCCTGGATGAGAGGGAGAGCTGAGCCCTGGGTAGGGGGAAGCCCCAGTACACAATGAGTCAATAAAGAACAACACATTAAAAGTGCAGTTTCTAGGCGCTCTGCGGGAATTACCCTCTGACCTTGATGACTGTCTCATCGATGACCTTGATCAAATGGCTCCCCGATGTGCGTTGCCCATGCAGTGGCCCTGCAGACCTCCTTGGTTCTCTGAGGGGCTGCGGGTCCTGAAGCAAGAAGGGCAATGGTTGGAGCGATGGTGGCGTCCATCTCGTACTGAAGCCGACAGACTGCGACATAGAGCTAGTTTGCGAGCCTATGCCAAGGCTATGCGAATAGCAAAGAGGGAGTTCTTTGCTGCCCTGCCTCATAGCATCCGCTAAATCCTGTCCAGCGGAGCTGTTCCAGATAGTGCGGGAGCTGGTCAATCTGGCCTCCCTCAACCCGGGGATTGAGTCATCTTCAGCCCACTGTGACCTTTTTGTGGATTATTTCGTGGATAAAATTGCTCAGATCCACCACGACCTTGATGCCGCATTTAGTGCAGTGGAGGGGGTAGAGGGTGTAGAAGCCCCGACTTGTCTGTTTTTCTGGGATCACTTTCAGTCGGTGACACCCGCTGATGTGGGTGCTTGGGGCTGTTTGAGCCACCTCTTGCGAATTAGATCCATGCCCATCCTGGCTGATTAAGAGCTGCCAGGAGACATTGGGGCTGTTGCTGGCTGGGGTGGTCAATGCCTCCCTGTGGGAGGGCAGAGTACCAAGCTGTCTCAAAGAGGCGGTGGTGCGGCCTCTGCTCAAGAAACCATCGCTTGATGATGACTCCCGTGCCAGCTATCGGCCTGTCTCTAACCGTCCCTTTTTAGGGAAAGTTATTGAACGGGTAGTGGCTCAGCAACTCCAGGAGCATCTTGACCGCATCGGTTATCTTGATCCTTCACAGTCTGGCTTTCATCTGGGTCATGGCACTGAGACAGCACTTGTGGCCTTGGTGGATGACCTTTGCAGAGAAACGGACTGGGGTCAATCGACCCTATTTGTCCTATTAGATCTACCGGCAGCATTTGATACCATTGACCATGAAATGTTGGTGACGCGCCTGTAGGACAGTGCGGGGGTGGGTGGGATCATTCTTGAATGGTTCTGCTCATTCCTGACCGGAAGAACTCAGTGGGTGGTACTCGGTGATTCTTTTTCATTTTACTCAGACCTCCCATGTGGGTTCCCACAGGGTTCGGTTCTGTCCCCCCTCCTGTTCAACATGTACATGCAGCCGCTCAGCAAGGTGATCAGAGAGTTTGGGGTGAGGTGTCATCAATATGCTGATGACACTCTCATTTTCAACCGACCCAGGTCTGGATGTCTCTGTGCTTACCTGGTGTCTGGCAGCTGTGGGGAACTGGATGAGGGCTACCGACTGCGAATGAAACATGACAAGACAGAGGTGATGTTAGTGGGTAGGTCGGCGGAGGTGACGGCTCCATCGATTGATGGAGTCTGCCCTCCGCTGACATCCCAGGTGCGGAACCTGGGGGTGCTCCTCGATGCGCAGCTCCACCTGGATCACCAGGTGGAAGCTGTGGTGAGGAGTGCCTTCCGCCAGTTACATCTTGTGCACTGGCTTCGGCTGCTGGTTTCAGTTCCGGACTTGGCCATGATCATCCATGCTTTTATTACCTCTTGGTTAGACTACTGCAATGCGCTCAACGTGAGGCTACCTATGGTGACGGCTCGGAAGCTGCAGCTGGTGCAGAAGCGACGGCCAAGCTCCTGGTGCGGTTGGACTGTCAGAAGCACATTACGCCAGTGCTCCAATCTCTGCACTGGCTGCCAATAGTCTTCTGGGCCCGATTCAAAGTATTGGTTTTAACCTATAAAGCCTTACACAATCTGGGCCCTGCTTATTTGCAAGACTGCCTCACCCCCCAGGCTTTAGATCAGCCCCTGAGGTCATCTGGGGGTGCCTTGTTGGAGGTTCCCGGGGTTCTCCAGGGGGCCACGCAGAATAGGGCATTCTCGGTGGCCACGCCTTTGGAATTCCCTCCTGGTGGGGGCACTGTTGGCCCAGACCTCCCGGCCTTCCACAGGAACTGCAAAACCTGGCTGTTCTGTCAGGCATTTGGCGAGGGAGAAGGGTAGGTTGGGGGTTGGGAGGGTGGTATGGGGGTGTTTTATGGTTGTCTTATTTTACTGTTGAATTGTTGTTTTTTTTGTTTTTTTATTGAATTGAAATGAAATGTTTTTAGTATATTCTATGTATTGTTGTTAGCTGCTTTGGGCCACCTGTGGCGGGAGAAAGCGGGATATAAATTTTGAAAATAAAATAAATAAATAAATAAAGTTACCTGAAAAGTGTTCCTTTTTTCTCACTGAGTCCTCATAATATTCATCGAGTCTGGTGACATCTTTTCCTCTAATCCTAGAAAGACTTTTATAGTGCGTACATAATGCATCCACAAAATATTTACCAACTCATTTTATCTGGCTGTTTATATATATTATTATTATTTATTTATTAACAATTTTTTACCCTGCCCCACCTGCTCCAGGCAGCGCGGGGCAGCTTACATATAAAACTAAAAGCATATAAAACTAAAACAACACATTAAAAGAGAAGACAATAAAACAACAAACACTATCTCCCGCCCCCCCTTACCCACACCCACCCCATCTCCCTCACCAAAAGCCTAGTGGAACAGTCAGGTCTTACTCATATGCCGGAAAGACCATCCAGGCCTCTGCTGGGAGAGAGTTCCACAGCCTAGGTGCGGCCACCGAGAACATTTTCTCCATAGTGGCCCCCCTGGCCATATGGGAGACCTCGAGAAAGGCGCTCCTGGCAGGCCACAGGGGTCGCTCCAAGGCACGGTGAAGCAATCCCACAGGCTATACCCAGGAGTACATTTCTTTCGGCTCCATGGTCTGGAATAGAAGAAGCTACATGAAATGTTAGTTTGTGGCAGCTTTTACCCAGAAGTATTTACTATCCGACTACCCCACGTCCCCCTTATTTGCCCAAGGGTAAATGTTCCATGTGGATGTACTCTTATGTAGTGCTATTACAACTACTACAGGATTTCATTGGATTGTAGAATTGTACAGTTGAGGGACCTCAATAGTCATCTAGTCCAAACACCTGCTCCAAGGTAAGATATCCCCTGTGACTTTTAGCCTTTCTTAATTATCATCAGTGTAATTCTTATTAATTGATTCCAAATGGGTCAAATTCTCCAAAGTTTGGGCTCCACTGCCTACTTTACTTTAAAATGTTTCAACATTTTCAACAATTATAATGACTAATTATTTAACTAGCTGTACTCAAAGGTCTATCTAATTTGTCTTTTCTAAGGCAAGTGACCCCCCCTCCCACTAAAATATCTCATATTCACCTGTTCCAAATCCTATTAATGGTGCCTCTTTCAATTTTCATGCAGTTTCAACAGTACATCTGGCTGCAGTTAGTATGTTCTGTTATTAAATCACAATTTTTTCATTCCTTCAGTGACTTTCACAAGGCATACCAAAAGGAAATGTGTGTGAAATCCTAACCCCTATGCTTTTGATATAATGTTATGATAACATTATTCTGCTATTTTTTAATAACTGGAATTTCCCACCAGTCACAAACATATGTGTCTTGTGTAGGGGTCTCTGCAGCATTGACACCAGTATAATAAATAGGTCTGTAGAGAAAGCCTGAGCCCAGTTTTATCAACAGAGACTAGAAGAGGCTTGTCTGCCAGAATTTTAATCTCTGATAAACTGTTCTGTGAAGCTCCAGGACCAGACAAAGGCTCTCATTTTTGATCACTGGATACTGCATTGTATACTTTATTATGAATCAATGCCCTTGATGGAAATTTGTGCTACACTAGTCAGCATGGATGAGACTGTTATAACTTTAAAACAAGATATTATTAAACAGTGGGTGGGCAGATTTCCAGTAAATGACTGGACTTTCACATTTTTCTTTGCTAAAGATTTCATTTGACCTTGGTGAAAATCAAGAGAGAAGAAACCACATTCAAGGAGTTCAAACTTAAAAAATGAAAAGCACATGAAATAGGAGCTCCCCATGGACTGAAGGAATGAAATTCTGACTTGAACTTAGGGGTGTTGGCTGTTCTGTAGTTTTGCCAGCTCATGTGAGTAATATTTGAAATTTAAATTCCCCTTATGAAGCAGGTAAAGGGGGAAAGTTATAAATATTGCAAAGAGATTACATATAAAAACTTCCTTGAAACATAAACACTTTGGACCAGTGCTTCACATGCAAAGTGATTGCTATCCACAAACCACTCACTCTCATGGCCCAAGTTTTTTTTTTGAGACAGAAAATTAAATTACATTGAGTTCTCTTTTTTCTCTATTCAGTATGAGAGAGAGAAGAGAATTTGCTTATTAAAAGGTGTGTATTTTATTTGCAATTTAAAGTAAAAAGATTTTGTTACAGATGCCTCTGGTTGTGTGTAGTGTCAGACAGTAATGTGTGTGTCTTCATGTGTCATGGCCCCTTACAGTGGCTTAAAAATTTAGGCCAACTCACAGGAACTAAGGAATTACAAAGCAAAATGGAAAAAAAATATATTTACTTTGCCTCACAAAGGCCCCCCCCCCCCCCAATAGTTTTAGCTCTCTTTCTCTCTGGGTGTTAACAGACACCATGCTGGCCCAGTTTGGTCTGACTGGGCCAGCGTGATGCCTGTATGTTTGCCAGGCTGGTGGCTGGGCCCATATCAAAGCAGGCCCACAGTCCAGACCCAGTAGCTGTCCAGCTGGATCAAAGCGGGCAGTACCAGGTGGAAACGTTTGTTCCCGGCCCTGGCTCCTCCAGGTGTGAAGAGTTGCTATGGTTCCCAGCCATGACTACCTGTAACAGGCAACTATGGCTGCCCGTCATAGCGGGGTGACGGGGTGATGGTGGCAGTGCGGGGGGAGTGGCCGGCCTGCTGCACATTGTGCCCCACCCCTCTACCCAGGCACGGGAGGCTGCAGGAACATATGTTCCTGTAGCCAGAGCTCACCCATCTGCAGGGAGGTCCTCCTCCCTCTCCTAGGCAGGACAGAAATCATCATGATGTCTCTTAACTCTCTCTCTCTCTCTCTCTCTCTCTCTCTCTCTCTCTCTCTCTCTCNACACACACACACACACACACACACACACACACACACACACACACACACACACACACACACACACACATCCAGACTTAGCATTGTAGTGCACCTAGGCATAGGCAACTCAGGTTGCTGCCCCACCCTCTGAATACTGGTGTGCATGAGGCCTGCCATCTGAGGCAGGCAGGGAGGGAGACTAGAGATGGGTGAACGCGGTTCGGAAGTTCGAATTTTGGACCAAACCCGGTCTGTTCAGTTGACCAAACCGAACTTCTGAACCGAATTTGAATTTGAAACAGAACAGAACCGAATTTCCAAACTCCGTTCTGTTCGCCCATCCCTAGTGGCAACACACACCAAAAAAACTTGGTTTTGAATGGCCGAACTTGGTTTGGAAGTTCAGAATTCGACCGAACTTGGTCTGTTCAGTCGACCGAACCGAACTTGCAAACTGAAGTCAAATTTTAAACCGAACTGAATTTCCAAACTTGAATTTCAAACCGAGCCAAACCAAATTTCCAAACTCTGTTCTGTTCGCCCATCCCTAAGGGAGACAATGCACCAAGCACAGAGGCAGCATTTCTTCCTCTGTGCTCAGCACCACCACAGAGCACATTTGTGGGGGGCTGAGGGGTGGAACTGGACTTCTCCAGGTGGGGATAGATAGGGTGGTGTGGGTGAGGCAGTACGGTTGCAGTGGGGGCACTGTGACCGAGCATGCGTGAGCTGAGAACAGAAGCCCCCAACACACACACACCCCAAAATCTTCCACCCCCAGAACCTGCCACTCTGGGCAGGTGCTTATGCTGCCTGCCCTTAAGTCCAGCCCTGCACACAGAAAGATATTCTCAGGATGTTTTCCATGAGATATTTTTCAGCATTCAAGGCAAAGAGTCCTTTATTAATTATGATATCAGATGAATTACATAAACACTTCCATTATTTTAAACTATGGGTGAAAATAAATGTGCTGTTGGCACACCAGCTACATGCTCTGGGAGAGGGGCAGTCTTGGCGGGGGTCAGGTTCGGAGCACACGTGTCCAACCAGGCCTGCCAGTGAGCCCTTCGCTACCCGCCCCAGTGGGGGAATGGAACACATGCACAGCCAGGCAGCCCCACACCTGGTGCTCCCTGCCCCCTGCCACGATGGGCAGCCATGGTGGCCAATCATGGGCCTCCATAGCTGCCCGTCATGGTGGCCCTCAATCCGTGGCAGGGAATGGGGCTGCTAACAGATTTGTGGGGCCGCTATTGCCCACATTGACCTGCCTGGAAAGTCCTTGGCCTGGGCTCTGGGTCTGGAATCATCTGGGGGACCAGTCACCACATCCAGTTCAGCCAACTACCCCAGTCAGGGCAGCAATGGACCCACACCTGGCAGCCCATTAATAAATATGATGGTGAATCCCTGACCCAGGTGGGTCACAGTAGGCTGTAGTGGGTCCCTGTCATGTTTATTATCACCCAATGTTTAGGTGAATATAATTTATCAGAGTGCAGTGTGGTTTTTAGAGAATAACAGGCAGGACAGCCCTCCACCATTAAAGTCAATGAGAGTTTTGTCATTGACTTCAATGGGTGGAGGATTGCACCCTAAGTATATCTCAGAGGTGCATCATTTATTTTACACTCCACTGATCGTGAAATGAGTCATACTGTGGTAGTAATTTGCACCACCCAAGGATTGGAGATTTTTTTCTGAGGTCTCGCCTTAGAAAAACCCAGTCACAAAAAATAGTGTACATCTGGCAACCATACTCCAATTGGTGGCTTTTCATGACTGAACAGACCTTACTAAAACCTGGCCACCCTTCTAGTTCTTTCTTTACAAATTCCCAATCTCCCACTGTCCTCTTCTTTACTCCTTTTTGGCACTTGCTCCTTCTAGCTTTGTAGACCCACTCACTCCTCTGAACAGAAGTTCTCTGTGCTGCAGACTAAGGTGGGTTACATTCTGGTAGCCATACACATTGGAATAGCTGCCTGAAGACCCAGGGTCTGCTGCTTCACAAGAAGCAGTGCCCATTTTGGGTCCACATGTAGTACTAACTACTAGGAATGTGCGAACAGAACTGAGTTCGGAAATTTGGTTCGGTTCGAAAATCGAGTTTGGTTCAAAAGTTCGATTCAGTCGACTGAACTATTAGAGTTCGGTCGAATTCCGAACTTCCGAAACCAAGTTCGTACATTCAAAACCGTGGGGGGTTTTTTGCCTTCCGAACTGGTTTGGATTTGACCAAACAGTTCGGTCGAATTCGAGTTCAGTTTGAAAATTTGGTTCGGTTGACCGAACTATTCAAGTTTGGTCCGAACTCTGAACTTCCGAACCGCGTTCACACATCCCTACTAACTACATGTTCTGGTGGTGAACATCCCAGAGCACTGGCAGTGGAGCGTGCTGGCCAAACCTGGGGCACTGACCAGTAGTGAAGCTGCAAGCTGCTGTCCATCTGCTGGGGAGACTCACGCTTCAGCATCTCATCCGGCTGACCATTGCCCCTGACAGCGCCATAGTGTTGCCGGTGCCAGCCTAGAGCGCTGGGCAGTCGCCCGCAACTGTATGATGTGGGGCAGTGATGACATTTGGGTGGACCGCGGGCCAGGGAAACTGCCGGGTCTGTTTAAAGCAGATCCAGGTGGGGCTGGAAGTGGGTGGACATGGGGGTGCACCCCAGAGCAGCTCTGGAGGCAGGCAGCCTCCACGTCCATTTGTTTACACTCATTGTGACAGTAGGGACCCTGGGTCTGTTTTTCCTCCTCCTAAAATTCTGCTTGCTCTAATTTGACTGCTAGCACGCAGTATCTTGCTGCAGAATGAATTCAGAGAAGTGCTTATTCATGAAAAAAGTCTACCACTAATCACTTTTATAGTGCTACTAGGCATATGCAACACTTTACAGTCCCAGATTTTGGAGACGTGTCCCTGCCCAGTGCACTTACAATCTAAGATGGACAAGGATGAGGGGAACACAGAGAGTAACACACACACACACACATTCCCATTTTACAGACAGGAAACCTAGGATGAGACTTGCCTAAGGCCATCCAGTGAATTCATGGCTAGGGCAGGATTTGAAGCCTAGTTTCATAGGACCAAGTCCAGCATCTCATCCACTACACCACACTGGTTTGAGTAATAGTAATAGTAATAGTAAGATAAAGTAAGATAGCATTAAAGCAATGTTTTATAAATGTTGAGGTGAAAGAAGTGTGAAAATCTTTTTCCTTCTTCCTGAAAACAAGAATTTCCTTTTTCAAAGTTGCAAGTTTAGTTATGGGAACTGAACTCCAGTAAATGTAATAATAGTAAGCATCTCCACTAGTCAGTCTGGCTATACCTTCTATGGTGTTAGACTGTTGTGTATGCTTGTGTTGATCTGATTTGGGGTTTACAGGAAGCTCATCCATGTTGTATCTCTGTGCTAAGTATGGCTGGTATGCTAATCAATAAAGTACTGTTCCCAATAAGCCAGTATTAGAACTGGTGGCAGTGGCTTCAAGATGGCAAAAACACTCTTGCCTGAGTAGACATTTACTGGCCATGCAGATGAACCTGGGTTTAGTGAGTACCTGACAGAGTTTGAGTTTTTATTCTCAGTGAAGGAGTGGAGTGATCAGAGGCAGCACAGTATTTAGCAGTGTTTTTGGATGGGGGATGCTAAAGCCTTTTTACAAGCAGCTTCTCAGCAACTTAGAGAGCTGAGCACTTATGTGATTGCTATGAGGGGGGCTTGTCCTTCAGAAATACAGGAAAGAGTGGCAAGCCAAGAAGATGCAGGAAGGAAAGCCTCTGCATAGCTATTTGTGTGCTTTATGGTGACTTTTTGACAGCATTCTCTGCACCCAAGAGAAGGCGTGAGTGAAACAGAATCTGCTACAGCAAATCAGGAGTTAGTAGTACAGAAATGGGGCCTATGCCCAGAGGCAAGGAATGAAAGACTCCAGTGCTAAAAGCCAGTTTATAAATGGTCTGACTGGGGAACTTCATAATCTGCTGGTGAAGAAAGATAACATCCTGTATAAAGCAATGGACTATATTATACACAGAGTTCAGAATGTAGAAACAGAGATTGGTGCTTTCTTAAGGGTATCTATTTGCTGTTAATTCCCAGTCCCAGAGTGACTCTATCCTGCCAGATGCCGCGTTCTCCAAGAAAGGACCGCTTTGCTAGTGAAGTGGCTAAACAACTGGAGAAGGTCCAAACAAATACAGACTGTTCAGAAGCATCCTGGGTCAGAAAAGAGAGACTGTTTCTGAAGTGGAACCCAGGCCTGATGACATTTGCAGGCAGTGTGGGAGTAAAGGCCACTGGAAAGCCAGAAGCCACATCAGCAAAACTAGAAGTTGCTGACGTCACATCACAGGGTCATCAACAGCAGTTATTAGAAAGGCCCGCGTGAGGATCTCCCCACATAGCTGTTACTATGTCTCGAGAGACATAGGTGACTGGAAAACAACAATGCTGCCAGATTCAGGATCTGAAATAAGTTGCTCCATGCTTACTATTCAGCGCTGAAAGGGGAAAAAATGTCTAGTAGGGGTGGGACTCTGAGCAAAACGTCGGTTTTGGTTTTATATCTGTTTTGGCTCTCATTGTATCGGGTCTTCTTTCGGTTCTCAATTCTCTCGGTATTGGATTTCTAATGGTGCAGTTTTTCCCATTGATTTCAATGGGGAAATTGTAATATTAAAAATACAATTAAAAAAACAACGCAAAAGATCTGATACTGATCTGATAGTAGGGATGGAAAAGAGGCCGAAAGTGACTCTTTCAGTTAAAACTGAGAGATCCGAGAAGTGGGCCCGTCTCAGTTTCCAATTCTCTGATCTTCTGTTCCCATTGAAGTCAATGGGAAACCCTGACATTGACTTCAATGGGAAGAGAGGGAAACCTCCTCCTCCATGCCCCTCACCCCACTCCTGGCCTTAGAGGGTGGGGGTGGGTATCCATTACTCCTAACATTCCCAGCCCCACCCACCAGGGCCCAGCTTTACCCATCCACCGGGGTCCCTGTACTTTACTTACTGGTCCGGTCCAGAGGGTGGGGGTCACAGCCACTGACTGGGCTGGATCCAATACTGGTAGCCACACCTCCTCTGCTGTTGACTGGTGTCAGGAGTTCTCTCTGCTGCCAGGCTGCCAGATCTCTGCTGCGGGGCAGTGGAGAAGGCCCAGCTGCCTGGCTGCCCACCAGCAGCAGAGCCAGCTCCTCTGCCAGGCAGCTGGACCTTCTCTTCCTTCTTCTTACAGGTCTGGAGCTTGAAGAAAATGCTGCCAGATCAACAGTAGTGCAGCACACATGCGAAAAATGGCTGCCAAGCCTATTCAGCACATGTGCAGCCCTAATCCAAAATGGTGCTGGCAGTGTCGGTGCCATTTTGAAAGAGGGCAGCTGTTCTGCACATGTGTGGGGAGCCATTCCTGCATGCAGAGAACAGCTGCCCTCTTTCAAAATGGTGCTACTGGTGCCATTTTGGATTAGAGCTGAGCATGCGCAGAATGGTCACAGCAGCCATTTTGCACATGCGTGCTGTGCTGCTGCCAATTCAGCAGTGTTTTCTTCAAACTCCAGATCTGTAAGAAGAAGGAAGAGAAGGCCCAGTTGTCTGGCAGAGGAGCGGCTCCGGTGAACAGCGTAGCTGCAGACTGGCCCCTTGCGACTGGAGTGTTGGAGAGGTTTCAAAGAGCGAGAGTGGTGTGGAAGGATTGCGTGAGTGTGGAGAGTGAGAGTGGACGTGGTGAGTGTGGGAATCGAAGGGGAAGATACGGTGGTGTTGTGGAAACAGGGTGTGGGTGTGTGTGCGGGAGGAGCGGGTGGTGGGCACTGATACCCGGGGCCCCGCGTACCTCAACCCTCGTCTGCCCGTCCCCCATGCATTGTGTGTGTGCTGTACCATCCCTTCCCTCCTGTCCCCGGGAGTGGCCCTGCGAACCTTCTCCCCTTCCACCACTGTCTGCGCACTACCCTTCCCGTGTGCGTGCGAGGACACTTGTGTGGGTGACGACTCGGTGGGGTTAGGGGGCTGCCTTTGCAGCCAGTACACTCGAGTGGGGGCATACTCAGGGCCTCGTTGTCTCCCCCCCTATGATGAGATAGGCCGCCGCTTCTTCGGGAGCCAGCGGCCCTATACTAACCTGAGGGGTGTTCTTCCTCGTCGGTGTGGTGCCCCCACGAGAGCGTATGGGGGTAACGGGAACAAAGGTAGCCGTCCACCCAGGTCCACTTCCCCCTTATACCCCCTACCCATAACAAAAAGGAGAAATCCAGCTGCAACTGAAGTTGGGGTCTCTGCAAACTAAATGGACGTTTATTGTGGTAACCAATATTTCAAATATTGTTGTTTGGGGTGTACATTTCATCAGAGGGCACCACAAGAACTCCTGGGGTGTCAACAAAACACACTTGCTTCTGGACAAGAGTCAGGTACCTCTGGTAGAGGAAGTTAGTGACTTTTTGCTAAGCGTTACTGTTCTAAACAGACTAATAGAATAATTATTTTTTATTTCTGGCAGTGAAATTCTGACTCTTACAGTTCATAAGTTTTTTTCTTTTCTACTTTTCCTATTTCCCTCTCTGTTGCCTTCACCTTTTCGTTCATGGGTGCATGAGCCTCTGGAGACCAGGATTTTGCTCTCCGACTGTGGCAGCCCACTCCTTGTGCTATTTTCCCCCAGTATCTTCCTATATATATGGTCACAACAGAGGAATTAACCAGGTCAGCTACAGCGTATTTAGCTCACTTTTAAAGAGTCTGTAAGAAAAATATCTGGGAATCATTATACTGTGTTCAGACAATTACCTGTACATCATTTGCAGTCTTCTAGTTGATGTGACATGTGTATCACATTCAGTTGCTTGAGACAGTTACATCATGTTATTTGATATATACATAACATGATTTAATGTGATTCATACACCCAGCCATGACATATCACACATGCCTCCAGATTTACTGAACATCAAAAAAAAAACCAAGGACTTGCCTGTAGAGCTTTGTGTTTACTGGTCTGAATAAAGCTCTAAAAGTCATATAAATGAAGTGCAACTTTCAAGATAAATAAAATACTTACTTCAGTGTAAGCAAGGCAAAAGTAAAAATCTGCAATAATATCCTAAATGCATGGAGGACAAAAAGCTTTCTTATCATAAAAGCTTTGAATTAATTCTGAGATATCTGCTTCACCAAGCAAAACTGGAAAGCAGATAGAATGTACATTCATTTCTTTTATTTTGAGTCTCTTGAAAATGTTTCTTATTACTGAATATCATATGTCTTGCTGTGTTTCTGAAATCATGCACATTTCCTGCCTGGAACATATGGGAAAGGGTAGATCGTACACAATAAAATCTGGATGACATAATAAACTCTGAGAGAAGCTGGAAGGATTAATACAAGATCTAAAGACTAAATCCATGTATACCCCTTAAGTACAGATCACTATTTTCTTTTCTTTATATCACACACAATAGGGTAGTAAAAGGGAAATATGAAAATCAGACTGCTCAGTTTTTGTGTCCTGCATTCCCCCATAACAAAATAATAATTTTATTATAAATTCCAATAAAATAATTGGAATTTTCTGAATTGAGTGAAGTTCAGTACTGGCCAGACTGCAAGCATATGCAGACTTCTATATACTGCTTCAGGCATAACTTACAAATATGTCTGCTATTCTAGCAGTTGGTCACTTCTGCCCATAACACCAAGAACAGAAAACACTGCTTTGCATGTTTATGCTTAATGTGATATGGGTGTTCAGGCACATTGAAGTTAGCATTATGAAGGAGAGGAGAAAGGGCACTATAGTGTCTAATAAACTATGAGAGAAAAGCTTGAAGGATTCAGATCTAAAGTCTACAACCTGTGGTACTATAAATATACTGGTTTTAGTAGATTTTAAGTGACATGAGGCTGATGGTTTCTTCTGAGATCGATGCATGCCTACATATTAAAATAAAATACTACAGGACACATCTTCAGCTCAGGAGCCTGTCCTGCATGTTCCTAGATCTGGAAACTGCTGACATGAGGACCTGGGATCCACGGCGGAGGCTGTAGACAAGGTCCTTAGCCCCCTCACTGCTGACTTCCCTGGTGCCACTGGGGAGAGTGTGGAGGTCACTGAACTGCTACTACCCTTTTTAAGCTGCAGTACCTTGCTCTTCAATCTGACCACTTTTGATTCTAGGAATGTGGACGGCGAGCTGTTGGAGACTGTAGCTTTTCCTGCCCTGGTTCCTCTGATGTTGGTAGGAAGGCTGGTGACTGCCACATGTGTGGGCATAGTTATTAGGTCATCGGTCATCATACATGTATGCACATTGGGTAGCTATTTTTAATGGAAATTTCAGTGTGGGTACCAGCAACATCCATGTCTCCTCAGTAAGGGGATCATCCTATTTTGAGAGGGGACAGAATAGTCTCCAAAATCCGATGTCCTGTTTAAAAAATGGTGTATCTGGCAAACCTACTCCAGTTGGTGACTTTTCATCACTGAACAGAGTTTACTAAAAACCTGGCCACCGTTTTAGTTCTTTCTTTACAATTTCCCAGTCTCTCAGTATTCTGTCACAATATAAGTATTGGTGTCATTAACTGGATTAATAAAACTCAAGCTGAGCTGTTACAATGAGGTTTTTCTCCAAGTAGCTGATCTGTGAGTATTGCGTTTCACATTGCTAATGAGAGTTGTATTTGCTCCATGGAGACTTTTGTTATTCTAGCCCTCTTGATCTTTTTTATCAGTTTTCATAGGAATTTTCAATCACATCTGTGTGGTGATCTAAATAATAATAATAATAAAATTATAATAACATTAAAAAGAGTTGGGGGGGGGGGGAGAGAATACCAAGCCTTGGCAGCCTTCTTAAAAGCTCATGAGCCAAATTTTAACACAGTAGCAATAAAAACATACAATTATTCTTGCAGGAAGGAATCTGTCTACTAGAACCAATTTCCTGGCCATCCAAAAACATTGGCACAACACTGTGCCATCTTGATGCAAAAGATGCTGATTAACATAACTTCTCTGCTAGTTTCCCGATGACTTGTGAATCATTTATTGGTTTTTGAAGTGTTCCATAAAGCTAAAGAATAAAAGTAAAATATTTTAAATTGGGTATTATTAATTAGTCATTTATTTTCATATACACCATCCATTCATAGCCCCATATCACATTAATTATGCCGGTGACATGTTAATATGAGCTCAGCCTTGCTGTTTTCATTCCTATTAATTTCTGGGGAGTTTTGCCTGGGAAAGGTTTTCAGGGTTATGCCCTCAGAACTGCATATCGATATCGGTGCTGATTAAGTTGATTAAATTATGAGCACACCTCTAAAAGCTGATACTAATATTTCAGACAAAGGAAATACCTTGGACAAAGTTCTTAACATTGTATCTGTTGTCAGAAAATTTCAACACAGCTGCCACTGAATCTGAGAGGAAGTAAGGCCTGGTGGATAAGGTGTTGGGGTGAGATCTAGGAGAACAACATTCAAATCCTCTTTTAGCCATAAATACACTTGGCAGCCTTGGATAAGTCACTCTTCTTTAGCCTCAGTTCCTCATTTATAAAATGGGAATAATAATGACCTATCACACAGGGTTGTTGCAAGAAAGAAGGAGGTAAGGTTGGTAAAGTGAACATTGAGAGTGTTATACAAATGCTGAATAATAATAAAAGTAGTTAAAGGAGCCTATTTAGCCACATCTATTCTGTGTAGATTCCACTATGGTATAGTGTAAGAATTTATTAGGATATTCTCTTCAATTAAAAATGCCAATTCAAACATTTCAGGCCTCTCACTGAAATAAGTGTGCTCCAGCTAGCCTTTGGTACAGCTGCTGTCAGACTAAGTATTGAGTCCAGATGGTGTTAGTTTCAGTGGGAAATAAGAACGGTTTCAATGCCGTTCTTCCTCTTGTCAGGAAGAATGAAAGATTCCTTCCAGGCCTGTATTCACAATCACATTCTTGCAGTAAATGTCCTTGAACTGAGAGCTGTTAGAACGTTTACTCCCTTCCTATATTCAAGTGCTGTCTGCAATCACAGAACAATGTACTGTACTTATTATTACAATAGCTGCAGTAAAAATGCTTTTGAGGATATAATAATTCTGCACCAGCCAGTCAACTTTTAAAAGTCTATTTCAAGGTTTTTATTCTTTATGTGTAAAGCAGTTCTGAGAAGCAGGACCACTAAAGCTTTCATTCTTCTGTCATCTTACTCATACATCACAGAAAAGTTATCCTCAGCTTTCACTGAGGCCATTGTATTACTTAATCCACTTTATCCTAGAAAAATAACACCCTGGTTTAATTATAAATCCAGTGAATATAAACTGACTTCAGAGAGGAGCTAAAATATGTCTCTCTTCACTGGAGAATCATTGGTTGACTGATGTGCAGCAAAACTCTCTTGTAGCTGTCATAGTTGAAATGTCAGTACTAACTACTAACTACTGTACGTAGGTCAAGATTCTGGTCTTCCTTACAGCAAAAGGAAGTGCGCCTTAATTACATATGCTTAACTGAAATGTGACCCATAGTTAGAAACTCAACAGCTGCGTCCTATCAAAAAGAACAAAGTCCTATTAATCTGCTATCTCATTGTTAAGAAAATAATAGATCGTCTGAAAATGCAGCCACTAAGTTCAGATATATTTTGCACTCTCATAGTTTTCATGAGAAGATCTTAAACGAGTTTTACAAAGTATTAATAAAATCTCATAATACCCACATAGTAACTAAAAGTTGAAAATATTAATTCACCCACCATCACGCAGGGTTGTTGCAACCACATTTGTGGCAGAGTGTTACACACTATACAATTTAGGCCTGAAACAAGAAAATCATTATGGAAGGGACAAGTGGGGTGGGGAGGATCTATGTAGTCAGGATGTAATTACAAACTGGATTTTCACTATGACACAGGGCATGAAATTCCTGCTTTACATAAAAGAAAAACCCATGTTTTGGGGCTGATTTATTAATTACCACAGATGGCCAGGACTGTTTTTTTTTTTGTCGTTATAGAAAAATGCCTTCTGTGGCACACTATCCCTCACGTATGCAAACCATCAGCTGCCTGGAACCAGAAGCAGTATGAAAATAGCATTTTCAGACTTCAGATCAATACGCTTGACATCCAGTTAGAACAGAAGCAAATATAGAACATCTCAAGCCCTTATTAAGCAGTTTATCTTGTCATGAGCATCCGTGTTCAGTGTTCTTTACTCGCCATCTAATGCTTTATTGACAGAGTTTACAGTGAGTTTTTTTGAATCTATGAAGTTCTATAGGGTGTGGTATATACATCATAAGCTGCTTGGGAAACCGCTTATCCTTGTAATGTTACCACTATCATGGTCTGAGCAGGAATCAAATATTCAGGTCCCTGAGAAGCACCTGACTCCATGCACATAAGATTTATATTGAAACAAACCTCTCTTTCCCAACTGTGAAGAGGCTCTCTGAGATCTGGAGCATGAGGTGCTAGGACATGTGAAAGTGAGTAGTCCAGTCCCCCTCTCCCCAGGTGCCCAGCACTGTCTCCCACCAGTCTGTGCTGTACAGCACAAGGCTGCTACCAGATCCCGCTCCATGGCTGTCTGACAGATGGCCGTGAAGTACTTTCTGCGGGTGGCAACTGGTTCCCATGGCTGGCTGGTGACCAGTCCACTATGGACCTTCGTGTGCTGGCGGGGCTACTCCCTTGCCCTCTCTTAGTCCTGGGCAGAAAGGGTGAACATGGCTGCTTTGGCTTCTTCTGCCCATTGTTTTCCATGACTCGGCCCTTCCCAGGGTGTGGCGGGATTTGTGATGGCGGCTTGCCCAGTTTCCCTGGGTGGGGGGAGGGGGGGGCTACTCATTTTGACTGCTCTCACTGCCAGCTGAAAGTGTGACAGCTGCTTTTGCCCTTCCTGGGGTGAGTGGGGTATCCGGCCAGCCCTATCATGTGACTTTACCCTTTGATACAATGTTTTTACAAGTCTCTATATAATTTCTTTTCATATATTGCCACCAAACTTCAAAATAAGAATATATTTCAGCCTGTATCTCATCTATTAGTTTAGAGAGCCTAGACATTCTTGGTTGATAACTTGAAAATGGAATAATTAATTACATTTAGATAGTTAAGAAATGCTTTGAAGTCCTGAATAAAATTCTACCCATACCTTTCTCCTCAGTTGAAAAGATGTAATAGCTTAATACATCTGCATTACTTTAATACTGTACTGTATTGGAATACTGCTATAGCAATGCTATAGTAACATGATACAATAGAAAAATTGCAAAGACTATAAGACTTTCATATGGTTCTGGTATATGAAAGCCATTCATGTCTGTTCCAGTCTAGAGTACCAGTGCCTGAGAGCATTAGGGACTGGCAAATAGACAGTGTGCTTGGTGCCTTTGAGTATTATAAACTGCTGCATTGTCAAATCCAGCACTACTTTTCACAGATAAAAAAAACAGACACAGAAATAAGTAACTACTTTAAACCATGCATTTTTCTATCCTGAAATGTACTTTTCTCCAACTTCATTGATTGCCAATATCCTTTAGACAGTCACCCATAAATTGTTGGTTAAACTGCCCATGATTTCCAAATACTTTTGACAAGCAACCTTTCTCTTAACAGTTTGAAAGATTTTCATGACCAACTCCCTGATAATGTCTCCTCCTTCCCTATGCAAATCATTAAGCCTTAGGTATCAAAGTCTAGATTCTCTACTTCTCTAAAGTTAGGCTCCTAAATCTACACTGACGCAACAAAATATGTGGCCTTAAATTTCAGAAGTGTTGAATACCAAGCAGCTTTTCTTGAACAAAAAATTCTGGCCTCACTGCTTGGGTTGAAAGCATATTTTTATCTAATGTCTCACTTTTCCTATAAAGCGGAGGTGTTATTTTTTCATCAATAAGGAATAAATGGAACTTTATATTCTAACTGGCATAATGTCCTTGGATTGGAATGCTGCCTTGCTCAAGTTCAGAAATGGTTTTATTTTTTGACTAAAAAGAAGTAACTACTGTACTTTTCCCTTACTTGTCAGCATTCTCCTCTTTTGGTGTGTGTGTGTGTGTGTGTATACTTAACCACATAAAATTACAGAAAATCTGTTGTGCAAAAGGGCTTACTGAAACTAACAATACCCTCATGCTTTTATCTGTGCTGACTAAAAGATAATCCATGTATGCAAGCATTTGTTGCTTCAGCTTATTGTGAGTGACAGATGCATAAAAGATTCTCTTGTGCATATCATTCAGTTCTACAATTGTCATCTTCTATGTGATTCTAGTCTCTACACAAACCTTTATAGCATCAGTTTTTCAAAAGGCTGTACTGGTGCAAGCCTCACTTCAGTGAGGCATGTGACTTCATAGTACTTTGGGAATCACAGCCTAATTGAGTTCCAATGGAATTACTCAGGAGGAAGTGGTTTGAAGATGGCAGTCTCTGGAAGGCAACATGTATTTGACTGTCTTGCACTGCCACACTGGCTGCTAGCTTAAACTGTTAACCAGTTTATCTCAGAGTAACTGGAATGCACTCCTGAGGCAGATTCTAAGTGGATTCTGAGGAGTGACTGAAGACTTTCTTTTTTGTCGAAGAAACAGTAGGAACCATCTGTGAGGAAAACTACTGAGAAGGATGATAGCAGAGGCTGGAGCAGGATAATGGAAAATGCCGGTTAGTTACACTTCAAGGCAAAGGCCCTATAAGAATCAGAGCTTTGGAATATCGGGATAATCAGTGATGCCCAGTTTAATTGGAATTTAATGTTTAATTACTGATTTGCATTTATACCAGTATGTATAAAAAGGGAATGAAATCTCTGGAACCCTCAGGTGAGTATCTAAATCAACAAGTCAATCTGCTATAGCAGTAATAGAATCATAAATAAAAATTCCAAAGGACAAAACAGAGTCACCCTCTTCTTCATTTCCTCCTTCTAGCTGTCATTAAAACAGAAAACAATGCATCACATGCCCTTCCTCAAGGGCAGGCAAGATGTCAATTGTGCTTAACTTCCTAGTAGCTCATAACAACTTGTGGCCCCTCCCCCTGTGCTTCCCGGGGGGAGGGGGGGGGCATGAACAGATGCTACTGTCCCAGAGCCCCATGGCCACTGCCAGGGGCCAGAAGTGGCACGTACTACCTGCAGCAGCAGGGGGAGAGGGCCAGTAGCTGCCACAGTCTATTGTAAGTGGCACATGTTGTTGTCACTCGTCTATCCCCCCATGACACTGCTGAGTTCTGGAAGTGATGCTGGCTGCCTCAAGCAGCAGTGGGGAGGGACCATCCTCCATAGGTGACTTGTGTGGGAGGTGCGGGGGGACTCCCTCTGTTGCTCCAGACAATGTGCATTGCTTCTGGGCCCTGGAAGTGGCACAGGAGCAGTGAGGGGGGGCCTGAAGCATCCCATGCCTTCACCACCACAGCATGTAGCCCCACTCACCAAGCCTCTGATTGAAGGGAAGGAGGGGTCCAGAGGAGCACGCGCATTCTCCCTACCTGCCAAACAACTGATCAGGCGAGGGGGCTTGGAGGAATGTGTGCGCTCTCCCCACCTAGTAAACAGCTGATCAGTGGAGTGGGACCTGGAGGATCATGTGTTTTCTCCCTGACTGTTAAACAGCTGATCCTGGGACACCCTCCTCTGGGTTCCCTTTCCCCTGATCAGCTGTTTGGTGGCTGGGGTGAGTGTGCTTCTCAGACCTCGCTGCACAACAAGACTGCACAGGCTGACTTGATGGGAGGTGGCCCATTATCCCACATTTGCCTGGGTGGGGCAACAGGAACATGCGATGCGTCACCAGCCTTCTCTGGCAGATGCACTGCATAGTTGCCGGCTGCCCACCCTGGGTCGGAGAGTGGGAGAACATCTGGTGGCTACTGGCCATATGGTCTACTGCATCACAGGCTAATGAGGGGTCAAATTTACTAATATAGGATAACATCTCACGTGGCCTTACCCATAGTTGAGCTGCTAAGTGTAAGAACTAGAAGATTATTTTTTTTAAAATTATTATTATTATTATTATTATTATTATTAGCATTAGCATTTATATAGTACCAGCGATGTACCTGGCACTTACAAATAATAAGATAGACACGGTCCCTGCCCGAGAACTTACAATCTAAAGACAGGGGGAGGGGAGACAGGGAAGGGGAAAACAGAGGGAGAGACAAGGGATGCGACATTCATGAGGATGCGAGAGCTCAGGTACACATGCTTGGCTTGGTTACAGTAAATTAGGAGTTTGCAGATAACAGGTGCCTAGCAGGGGTTCGGAAGGGCGGAGCGGAAGAGGTGGGTTTTGAGGAGGGACTTGAAGGCATGGAGGGTTGGGGCAAGGCAGACGAGGGAGGGAGTTCCAGCCATGCGGGGCAGCAGGGGAAAAGGGACAATGGTGGTTGGGGGAGCAGGGGAGGCGTGGGAGGATGAGGGAGGGGATGGAGGAGGAGTGTAGTGCTCGAGCAGGGGTTCGGAGGGAGATCAGGGCAGAGAGGTAGGGGGGAGCGAGGTTGTGAAGGGCTTTGTTAGGTGAAGACAAGGAGCTTGTGCAGAATACGCTCGGGAAGAGGGAGCCAGAGGAGAGGAGAGGCTGCACATGGTCAAAGCGATGGGCTAGGTGGATGATCCTGGCAGCAGAGATTTGAGCAGAGATGAGGGAAGAAAGGTGAGAGCGGGGAAGGCCAGCAAGGAGGAGGTTACAATAATCGAGGTGTGAGATGACTAGGGCGTGGATGAGAGTTTTGGCAGAGGAGACAGACAGAAAAGGGCGGATCTTGGCAATGTTGTGGAGGGAGAAACGGCAGGATTTGGCAACCGAGTCAATGTAGGGTTTGAAGGTAAGGTGGGAGTCGAAGATGAAGCCCAAGCTGCAAGTTTGGGGGACAGGGAGGAAGGAGACCCTGTCAATGGCAATTGACAGAGAAGAGGGAGAGGAAGGACTGGGAGGGAAGATCAGGAGTTCCGTTTTCGCCATGTTCAGTTTGAGTTAGCATTGAGACATCCAGGCAGAGATATCAGAGAGACAGTTGGTGAGAAGAGCTTGAACAGAGGGGAAAAGGGAAGGAGTGGAGAGATAGAGTGTGGTAGTTGTAGGTGCAGGATCAGAAATGTAGTCAGTCAGTCAGACAATCAAACCAGACAGAGTAAGCCTGTGGCCAGAGGCTCAAAGTTAGGAGTCAGTCCAAATGAGCAACTGTGCCAATGAGCAGTCTAGAACAAGATTCCCAATATCAAATATCAAGTCACTCAAGTGGCCACTTCCTGCCAGTCCTTTATAGAAACTGTTGGAAGACTGGGCTAATCAGGAGGGGAGGCAAGATTCAGGAAATTCATAAAGATTAGCTGGGCATGCCAGGATGGGCTTCCTATTACAGTGGATGAACAGATCCTGACACACAGATTATGAAATGGAAAATGTAGAAAAGTAAAGGATACTTTAGATCTCCTACATTTATTGAAGGCCCATGTTTTCCTCTGATTTTCCCTCCCACGACACAAGCTGTGCAGAATTTCTTAGATTTTAATGTTTTAAAACATTATTGAGAATGCAGAAGCAGCATCTTTTTCTTCAGGCGTCTATCATAATCAGAATAAACAGTTCCCAAGAAGCTGTTCTCAGATGTTTCTTGTAGCTGTTCAGTGAATTTTGCATCTGGTGTGCAACATTTCAAAATAAATGACACTCTTAAAATAACTGTGGATAGGTACATTAATTTTATAATAAAAGATGAATGACAGAATCAGTTTGGTGAGGTCCATTGGCAAATAACATTAACATTCCAAATATTAACTGAATACAAAAGGAACTTCCCAACATGAAAGAAATCCTATAATTTTAGGGTTGCACAATGGAGAGGCAGTGGTGGATCACCACCCTGAAGGAAAGGGTTTGTTACCCAACCAGCCAGCCTGACTAGCTTTTGGAACTCACCCATGTACATAGCATGAACTGACATTATAGGAGTAAGATACGATCTCAGAATCCATTATTTAAAATCTTCTGAAAGGATTAACCACTATCTCTGTAAACTTGCTTTCAACCCATACTTGAAAGTGTTATGTGAGGACATAGAACACGTTTCTCTTGGTGAATAAGTGGGTATTTGCTTTCCCAAGGACACTGATGTTTATGAAACATCCTATTATTACACACACAGTATGTAGAAGAGAAACAGACTGAAGTTAAACCAGTGCCCCTTTTCTGTGTAATTAATTACTGTCTTTTGCTTACTGCAACCCCCTTACTGCAACCCCCCTTACACTTGTTTTTTTCCCCCCTTTCCCTTCTTTTATTCCACAAACTATTTTTACAACATTTTTGCATATACCCCAGTGATTCAGTTAATAACATAGTGGTCAATGCAATACGTTTATAATTTCCATACTTAATGCTGCCATGCTCCTTTAGAATAAGGAATAACATGGTAACGGTTATCAGTCAGAAGGCAAAATTTAAGATACAGTAGTAGTGATCAGTGTACTCCTTAAATACCACTGTTCTGTTTTCAAGTGCCTAGAGATATGAATAGGCTAATCCTTAAAATACCCAAGTATTATACAGTGAAATCATGAACAAATATCTAAGTCAAAGGAGATCTACAATTTAACTTGGAAAGACAAGTTTTGTTTTAAGTGATTATGGAAGCCCACACTGCCCACTTTGGGTGTGGGAGAGATTTGCCATGGCATGTGGTGGCAATGTCAGAGTTTATGAGTATCCACTGTCACATGGGACAGGAGGTGGGAACAGGCACCAGAGCATAGGAGAATGGAGCATTACTATGCTCTTCTCTAAAATTTTAGGCTTGGGGATATGTGGACCCAGTAGTCTTGTGAGAGGGTGTGGGACTCAGGGGCATAGCTAGGTGGGAATAGACCCTGGTGCAGAAGATGGAATGGGTCTCCTGATGGGGCACTCCACTCCAGTGTGCATAGACACTCTACATGTGTAGGCCCCCCAGGCCCATGGACTTTTTATTTATTTATTTAAATTTATATGCCACCCTTCCCATAAAGGCTCAGGGTAGAGTTGTTTTTTTTACCTGACACTCCCATAGACCAAAATGGAAATATCAGGTAAAAAACCACCAGAGGTGGCAATCCTAGCTCAGGGCGGCTTGCAGTCAATAAAAACACTAATAAAAGTCTTACAATCAATAAAAAAAATTCCCATAATCCCCCACCCCTCCCCTAACACCCCCACCCAATCCCGTCCCTCCCTATCCCTGCCTGCCAAATGCCTAGCCAAATTGAAAAGTCTTACATCATTTCCTGAAGATGAACAGGTTCAGACTTAGATGAATCTCCAAAGGGAGGGAGTTTCATAATCATGGTGCAGTCACCGAGAACACCTTTCTGTGTGTCCTGACTATAGAAACTTCATTGGCAGATGGTACCTGCAAGAGGGTGCTCCCAGCTTACCTCAGATGCCGCAATGGGACAGGAGGGAGGAGGCGGTGTTTCAGATACCTGGGGCCCATGCCAATTGGAGCTTTATTGGTCAAAAGCAGCATCGTGGATTGCTCCCAGAAAGCTATTGGCAGCCAGTGCAGACTCTGGAGCACTGATGTAATGTGCTCCTGGCAACCCATCCCTGGCAGAAGGTAGGCTGGCTATGCCCGTTTTCGGAAGAAACTATGCCCCTTGTGGGATTCCTGAGCTTAAAAAGCAGCAGATGACTGACTCAGGACTGTTGTGTGCTATAGGATCCTGGATCCAGTATCATCCAGTTTCCCTCTCAGTCTGTGGGCCTTATATTGGTCTGTGCAAGGTGTATGATGTACCACTGTGTGTGCCTATGTTAGCCACTCGCTTGCAAGGACTATGAAAGATTTTTTTTCTAATGCACCAAATTGGCCATGTCCACTGGGCTTTTTACCTTCTCCACAGCAGTATATGTAGTACCCTCTTATAGTTATATATTTGTCTTTCAAGGATTCAATTGTTGCAACCTTTAAGTGGAATCAGGTCAGTATGGTTGTGCTGTGGTGTTGTTACTGGTGTAAACTTCCCACACAGAGAGTAAATTTTGATAAATGTTCATGGTACCTCAGGAAGTGTACCACTGGGGAGGCAAGGTGCCCCCTCAGGAGACAATCCCCTTACAAGTTGGTGAGACTTAGTCTACAAAGCTGATACTGCAGGGATGTCCTCAGGCCTCCCTCCCTCACCCCTTCTAGAAGGGAAGTTGGCCTGGGCCATGGGACAAGGAGGGCATGATTGTTGGGGGGAGGCTGAGCCCAGACAAATAAATGTGTGTGTGTGTCTGTGTCTGTGTCTGTGTGAACCATTATTATTATTATTATTATTATTAT
>QEPC01015474.1:4839459-4914913 GCA_003113815.1 Sphenodon punctatus | reverse complement strand
CCTGTGCTTGGGGTTTATACGTTATTCATTTTAAGCTTGATGTGCTGCTGGGTTGTGCCACTGTTTCGTCACTGTTTCCCTGTGCTTGGGGTTTATACGTTATTCATTTTAAGCTTGAAGGGCATTTTAGACTACTGTGTTTTCTTCCATCTTCTGATGTTCACCCTGGGAACTCCTTGCTGCTGGGTTGTGCCCTGGCTCTGCCTACCGTTGCCCTGGCTCTGCCCACCGGCTCGCCGGCAGGCCGGACGGCCTTACTGCCCCTCCAAACTAAAAAGCCACCAGCCGCCCCTGAGGAGTATGTACCCACAAAATGTGAAAGACTGAAAAAGCCAATATTAGACATTTGGGGGTTGGAATAGAAAGCTAGAAAAAAAACCGGATGGTTTATTTTGCTTTTGTTAATGACTTTCCTGCCCCACCTCCTGCGCTAGCCCGAACTCCTGTTTTATATTCAGCTATAGAGAGGTAGGTTAGTTCAGTGATCCGGTTGCTAGCTGAACAATAGGGTTTGTTCCCCTGTTCTGACAAGCTCTGATTTGGGAGATGTGGCTCTGGGTGCAGAGGGTGTGGCTTCTGGGGTAGGCTTAGGCCCTGACAATTCATTTTTTTATTTAAACACTGGAGAAGGTGCTTTGCCTTTGCAGGTTTTGGCTGATGCCAATCACCCACCTCCCTTCTTTTGGTCAAGGTGGGTAGATCTTATTGTCAAGAAGAGGACCGAAGTAATCTATGGTGAGCAATCTCATGACCTCAGTCATGCTAGATATGCTGTGACCAATAAACTTGACTACAGTCTTACGACACCCAAACAATGCATATAGGTTGTTGTTCACAGCTTTGACATATTTCAGAATATGGAATTTCTTGCAATTTTCTGTTTAAATAAGAGAGAGAGAAACATTCAGGAAGTATGGACATTATTTATACAAATATAATTGTTTGTTTCTGAAATTTGGAAACTGTCTTGTCATGATATTCACAAATATATGTCACTGATCATTAGTGTTCTGTTTATAGTACACATTACATCTGTTTTGGGAAGATATTAAAACAAACAGAGATAAATTAAAGCTTGGGACCTGATGGTAATTCAAGATCTGATCCTGCAAACATCTACATCTTTGATTTTAATGGATAGACATGTCAATTGACCTGCAGCTCAATTTAGGACTATGCATTCAGGTTTGGGAGAACACAAATAAACACAAAAGGTCCTTTTTGGCTTCTGTGTTTGAAACACAAATATTGTACTCCAATTTTTAGGTATGTGTTAGTGTATTATTATTATTATTATTATTTATTATAAGCATTTGTATAGTGCCAGCTGTATACCTGGCGCTTTACAGAACAATAAGATAGACGCGGTCCCTGCCTACGGTTTACAATCTAATAGACACGGCGGGGGGAAGACAAGTAGGGGGGACATAGGGAGAGATAAGGGATAAATAACATTCAAGCGGATGGCTTGGTTTGGTTGCAGTTAGGCAGAAGTCTGCGGGGAGGGGGGGAATCTGACCCCACAACAGCATTCTATAGGAGTAGAAAGTATTTTGATTTATGTTTACTTTTGATCTTTGAGTGCTTTGTGATTTGGGGGCTTGGCCTGCTTCCATAAGCAGCTGGAGATGGAACTGAACCNGGTGGAAGGGGGAGGAGAGTGGAGGGCGAGCGAGGACCAGGGGAGGAGGCGGTGGTGGTGCTGGAGGTGGTGGTGGCGGAGGAGCAGCAGTAGTAGCGGGGCAGACCGCCCCAGAGGGGACAACTGGCCAGGGGATGGAGGAACCCCGGATATGGGTAAGGAGAGCACGGGGGGGACCGCACCGTGGCAGAGGGGCACGAAGGAGGGGAGCCCAGCAGGAGGGGGGTGGGGGTAGGCCACAGGTTGGAAGGACAGAGGCACCTAAACCCCCCCCTTTATGACCCACAGACCCTGAAATGGGCCCGGGAGCTGAAGCCCCCAGAGGAGACCGGTGAAGGGGAAGCGGAAGAGGAGGGCACACACAGGAGACTCCTGTACCAACGAGGGGGCAATGGGGGCACAAGGAGACCCAGGACTTCATCAGGATCTGGGGGTCCCTGGAGCACCAGGTGGAACTAGCCATGAACAAGAGGAATGAGCACTTGTTCACAGAGATAGTGTGGGACATGGAGGCGGTGGGGCACCACAGGACCGTGGCCCAATGCCGCTCCAAGGTCAAGGAGCTAAAGAGGGGGTACAAGGCCGTCAAAGACAATAACCGGCAGTCCGGACATGGTGCACGGGCCACCCCCTACTATGATGCCCTGGACTGCATCCTTCACATGAAGGGCTCCATAGTCACCCCACAGCTCGTGGGGAGAGCTGTGGTCCAGGGTAGGGAATGGGCAGATGTGCCTCCACCCCTGGTAGTCCCACATGCAGGCACCAACTCTGGGGACCCAGGCCACCCAGAGGAATGCCCCGGGACCTCAGGGAGCAGCAGGCCCCACTTGTGAACCAGCACCAGGAGCCCACACCTGCAGTCCGACTCGGGTGGATTCAAGGCTGGCACACTGGTCACCCTCAGCCAGTGGATGCAGGGGGAGCACAGCCACACACTGGGGCCTGCCTCAGAGGGCACCAAAATGGACGTAGAGGGTAGGCAAGTGGGTGGGATGGGAAATGGATCACAGGGGGTGGGCCCAGGATTGGGGGGCCCCCACAGGGCATGGACTGGCCCTCAGTGCCAGCGAGTGGGGTGGTGGTGGGAAGGGGACCGGGCCCATGCAAGGGTAATGCAACCCCCCACATCCATTTCCCAACAGGTGTACTTGCTCCCCAACACATGGGACCACCAGGCGTGGAGGACAGCGGCGACCAGCCACAGCAGCTGCCGGTGGAACAAGGTGAGGTACCATGGTAGGGGGGGGGGCAATGACCACCCCCAACACCGCTCCGGGACAGGTAGCATGCATCAGAGCCCAACTCATGGTGTCCAAATGTCTCCCCAACAGGGCAACTAGCAGTGCCCCCACCATCTGACCCCGTGCCCCTGGCACAGGGGAGCACAGGGCATGGGTATGGCGCCGGAGGGAGGACCTTGCGGAGGAGATAGTTTGGACAAGCATGGAGCAGGGGGAGTGGATGATCAAGGCCATCGACTGCATGGAGGCGGCCACGGACAGGGCCCTGCACCAGGAGGAGGTCAGGGACTGGTGGCTGGAAGCAGAAATATGCCTGGAAAGGAGGCGGGAGCGCCGGGAGCACACCAGGCAGATGGAGGCGTTGGGGCTGCTACATCAAGCCATCGATCGGCTGGGAGCGGAGCACACAAGGAAGATGGACCAGTCCCTGGACATTGGCACCTCGCTGCTCCTGCATACAGGGACCATGAGCGCCTACATCATGGCAGCGCTCTACCTGGCACCATACCAGCCCCAGCACCCCCCACGGCACCCCCACTGCCTCCACCACTGCCCCAGCCGCCGGCACTCCCTCAGGGCCCGCGCATCCGTCTCCTGGTCCCACCAGGCCTCCGGAGGCAACAGCCACCCAGGGGGGCCACTCTGTCACTGCCGGCACCACGCCCGCCCCCCATCACCACCCCACAGGCCAGTCCAGACCTGAAGGCCTCCCAGAACACGGTGGGGGATACCAACAGCGGGGGTGACTCCCAGAGCTCCATGGTGCCCATAGGGTGGCCAAGGGGATGGCTCTGAAGCAGCAGGGTTGGTGGGGAAGGGGACGGGGGAAGAGGAGTTAGGGCGGGGCAGGGAGCAGCAAAGGGAGCACATGATGTAAAATAAATGCACGGGTGTAACCAACCTAACTCTTTATTGCGAGACAATATGCATGGGGAAGGGGCTGGGGAATCGCTGCGGGCAGGGCTCAATGACAGGTGGGTCCTGCTGGGGGGGGTCCAGCATGCTCAGGCCCCAGTATCACTGGTGATATGCCTTGCCAGGGCAGTGCAGATCCGCTTGGCATAGCTGTACTCCCTCGGGTTCTCCGCATTCACATAGAGCGGCATGGTGTCAGAATGCGGGGGGGGGGGGGCAAGGCAAGGGGAACCCCCAATGGGAAGGGGAACAGAGGCGAAGGGAAAGGGTCCAAATCACGCTCGCTCGGCCTCACTTCCTGCTTCTTTGGACTAAGGCCCTCGAGATAAATGCCAGTCAGGATAGAATGCGGCCCTATGGTTCTTAACAAAACCAGACCTCTATCATGCATAAGCAGCTCACTACTAGAAGACTGAGTCCCACACGCTCCCTCAACATCCACACTCCGATCCAGGGGGAAAGGGAAGGAGGAGTGCGGGCACTGTCCGGAGCAAGGGAGGGTACCCAGGGACACACGACAGGAAAGGGTCTGTTCTCTCGCCAGGGGAGGGGAAAGGGAGAACACGGGGAGACCCCCAAGGGGGAGGGCTCTCTCACACTCTTGCACAGTCCTTTCACTCACACACACAACCCAGGGACAAAAAGGAAGGATCCAATGACACACTCTAATAAACCATAGCAGGCAATACAATAGGGTAGGGAAAAGGGGTCACACTTAGCTTAGAAATCCTTGCAGTCACTCCAGGACCAGTCTCTCAGTGTTCTGATTACCGGCACTGTGAGCCTCACAGCACCAGCTTTTCAAGTGAAAGCCCCACCCCCTGCCGCTCTTGCAATTGCACGGAGCAACACAAGGGGGCGGGGCCAGTCTCTGGTGCCATGTCCAGCCACGCATCCCCCTTTGCTACATCAGGGTGGGGCCCTAGGGCAGCTTGCTGCTGCAGGGATTCCCCTGCTTTGCACGGCCCCAGCCTGGCCCTGGGCGCAAGTGGAACAGCTGCTGGGAAAGGAGGAGTACTCAGGGCTTCCTGGGCCTGCTGACCACACCCCCTTCTACCTCCGTGACCAGTAAGTCTGACACACGGGTCCTGGTGGGCTCTGGGGCACAGGGCATGCCAAGGCGGCCCGATCGGTCTCTCATATGTTGTGTAGGACACAGCAGGCACCGATCACGAGGGCCGAGGTCTCCACAGTGAAGTCCAGGTGACCAGCTAGGCACCTCCAGTGCTGCTGGAGGGCACCGAAGGCCCTCTCAACCATGGTCCTTGAGACGCAGAGCCAGGAGTTGGACAGCACCTCCACAGTGTTCCTGGGGACCAGGTATGCCCTCATGAGCCAACAGAGGAGGGGATAGGCTGGGTCCCCCAGGATGCATGGGGGCATCAGCACCCCCCAATCCTTGACATCCACATGTCAGAGAAGTCCCCCCGGTATATCTGGGCAAAGAGGGGTGAGATGGTAAGGATTCGGGCATTGTGGCTGTGGCTGGAGTGGCCAGTGAAGATGCCAGTAAACAGGCCCCGGTGGTCCACAACCGCCTGGAGCTGCAGGGAATAGTACCCATGCTGGTTGATGTATTCTGCTGCTTCCCTGTTTGGGGGGGGGCGGGCGGAGGAACTCGATGTGGGTGCCATCCACAGCACCCAGGCAGTTGGCAAAACCACCAGCCTTGAAGCTGACCATCATGGCCCTCTGACCCACAAGCTGGATTGTGCGGTAGAGTAGCACACCCTCCATGGCCTCACAGACATCCCAGAGGATGCCCATGACGGTGCTCAGTCCAACACTGAAATGCTGCGCCATGAACTGGCAGGAATCAGGTGTTGCCAGTGCCCAGATGGCTATGGCCATGCACTGGAATAAAGGTATGAGGGTGTGCATGGGGGTGCGTATCCACTCCAGCCAGGGCACCAACAGCTCTGTAAGGCGCAGGAGGCACCGCTTGTCTCTGCGGAAGTGTGCCCTCCACGCTGCATCATCCCACTGAGCCAGGAGCCCGGCCCATCATTCCTCTGCCCGGTCTGTGACCCAGAGCCGCCTTTGTGTGGGCATGGAAAGCATGGCAGCGTGTCCCATGGCTGTCTGGCACCAGTGGTGTTGGCCGCCTGCCTCCATGAGCCTCACCTGGGAGCGCCAGTGCCTGTGGTGTGCGCGCCGGGTGGCCACAGCGCTCCTGGCCAGGCACCCCCGGATGCGGGCGCCAGGTGGAGTAGGACAGTGGAGAGGCACATGAGGTGAGTGTGTGCCTGTACCACTCCACACATAGGGCCAGGTGCATCCAACATATGCCCCTCTGGCCCACGTCCATGGTGGAGCGTGCTGATGGTGTGATCTGGCACGCGGCTCTTGTGCCCGTGACCCGGGCCTGCCCCTGCTCCGTGCCCCACCCTTGCCCCTGGGGGGCCCCAGTACACCTGTATTGGTCTCCCTCGCCTGCCCGCTCCTCCGCCAGCTGGCCGGCGGTTGGTGAGTGGGTGCTGGGGCACCCCCCCGGGTGCACCTGCGCTCCCAGCATGGGGGCTCATGCCCCGGGCCCGCATGCGCCCGTCCATGTGGTCTGCAGCTGGTTTCCTGTTGTCATCACCTCCCTGCTATCAGTGCTTGCTGTACTGCCTGTGCGCTCGGTTCCTGCAGCTGTGCTGGGTCCGCTCCCCACGCATCACTTGCTAGCCATCCCATGTTGTAGCCTGCAGGCTTATCGTGTGTCTTTGTAGCTCCCCTGCTTCCCTTCCCAGCCCACATGGGAATTAGGGGCCCCTAACTCCTTGCTGTTCAACCCCTCTGCCTGCTGGACCAGGGGCAGCTGTGCTGCCTCAGGGCTCCCGTGCCCTGGATCGCCTGGTGCCCCCCATAGCTGGACCATCGGCGAGACCATGTCTCTCTGTGACCTGTGGCATTCCCTGGCCATGCAACTGATCCTGTGCTGCCCGGACACCCTCTCTGGTGCCTATGTGACTTTGAGCTCTGGGTTTTGCTACTTTGGCTACGAGGCCAGCGCTCAAAAGTGCCAGATCCATGCAGAAGCGCTTGGCCTCCGTCCCTTTCCTGATGGGTGCATTCTGGAGATGCAGTGCTCGCATGTGGCGTGGTCCCTGTCGGAGACCGTGTCTGCCCGCTCTGTGTGTAGCCTGGCTGGGTTTGTGACCTGTCTGGAGGAGGGGGGCCTTGGCCTGGCTGTTTCCTTCAATGGCTGCATCCATGGGGTGCGTGGCTACCAGCGGTCGTGTGGGGCAGTGTATCACCGCCTGTTGGAGCTTGGTCACCTGCCATGGCCCCCTGCTGCTGACTATGCCTTGCCGGAGCCCACCAGACTGGAGCTGGCAACGTTGGCTGCTGTGTGGTCCTGGGCTGATGTTCAGGTGGGGCTCACCATGGCAGATCCATTTGAGGCCTACTACCTCATTGCCCACCAAATGGTGGGGCTGGGTTACCACCGGGGCGTGCTTCAATAACCCCACTACATGCAGCTGGTGGGCCTACCCATCCCGGGCCCCTTCCTGACCCAATACAGCTGGCTGTGAGGCCCCGTGTCTTCCGTGCCATGGATGTGTGCTCTACCGTGTGCTCCCTGCACCCCTCTGCCGGCTCAGGGCACTGGATGCTCGCTCCTTGCCGTTCCATCCTTGCTGCTGCTCTGTCCGGTTCGCTTACCTCAGTTCCACTTGCCTGAGGCACTGTGCCCCCTCCATGGGCACCCCCTGGCCTTCACTTCCTGTGGTGTTTCCCTCCATGCCCGCCCCCCCCTTTGGCTGGTTCCTGCTGTCTGACCCCGCTACCAGCTCTCCCCGTGGTATTGTCATCCCTTGGCCGCCGACCCACCTACTCTCCTGTGGCCATGATCTGCCCCACCTCACGCCCTGGGTGCCTCCGTGATTGTTCAGGTCTGAGACCCTGGACAGCAACTCCCTGCTTCCTCCAGGGGTGGGGGGCTGCTTGTGCTGCATGCCGGTTCCAGCTCGCCTCTGTTCCCGGCCATGCCTTTGCATCAGCGCAAGGGATCCCTGCCATCTAGACCTGCCTTGGACAGCACCAGTGCCTTCCCCGGTTTGGTTGCCCTCCCCCTCTGACTGTGCTCCGTCCCTGTGGGGGCCCCTGTGACTTGGGGTGTCTGTGTTGCTGTTGGGTGTCCTGTGCTGTCAGTGGGGTTCTGGGTGCCTGTCACCGTGTCCTGGTCCGTTCCTGGCCTGGTCCCCTCCTCTTCCTTGGCCCGGGGCTCCCCCCGCATGTCCATGGTGCTCTGTGTGTTGGCCTTCCCGGTGTGCTCCCCCCCTTCCTTCCTTTCCTGTTCAGGTGTGTTTGCACCCGGGCGTGTGTTTGTGTTTTGTGTTCTGCCTTGTCTGCGGCTTCCCTGTGCTTGCTGTGTGTGCCGCCTCAGTCACTCCTCTCCCTCCTCCTCCTTCCCCTCCCTTCCCATTTCCCTTGTGTGGGCATTGCCTTTTGGCACTTTTGGCTTTGTTTGCCCTCAGTCGGCTCTGCCTCGGTGTCTTCTGGGTGTTCTGACCATGGTAAGGAATCGGCGTAACATCTGTTGCGCTGCCCCAGGCCATGGTCTGGCCATCTGTTTCCTTTCCGTGGTCCCGCTCCCGTCACATCTGTTTAGGGCTTTCCTGGACCACGGGAGGGGTTTAGCTGGCTCGCCATGGTTGGGAATCCACTGTGGTGACCCGGGAGCGCGTAACGTCTGAAATTACCCTATCTGTCATGTGTATGTGTGTTTGCAGGACTAAGGCTATTTGAGCCCATGATTTCCAGGTTCTTTCCTAAGAAAACAGCACACACGTGTCATACTCTGAGACTGGTTCAATATCATCTATCTACAGTAACTGTCAACCTGCCATTGCATTATTGATCCAGATTATTATTTTCCATTTTTTATGTTTAAAGTCAAAAGGTGCCAGGCAGTTTGATTTATCACAGGATACTGGTTTATA
Organism: Sphenodon punctatus; assembly: GCA_003113815.1. Taxonomy (NCBI): domain Eukaryota; kingdom Metazoa; phylum Chordata; class Lepidosauria; order Sphenodontia; family Sphenodontidae; genus Sphenodon; species Sphenodon punctatus. Next base: position 4,906,181 of record QEPC01015474.1, on the reverse strand, counting down.
TGTTGTGTGCACAAGAAGGATTAAAAAAAAAATCTTGGCCTTGGAACAAAGTGGAGTAATGTAATTTCAGTAGGGCTTTTTCACACAATTATTTCCATCTGTTCCTTCAGCTCAATTAATTTAATATATCTGGTGTATTGAGTAACAGGATCCTTGATTATCATAATTTTTTTTAAGTTGACCATCCCTTTGTAATTACAGTACATTCTCACCTGATTATGAATGATTGATTATTTATTTATCTTCATGCAGTAGATTTTGATATAATCTTGAAAGAATACGTCCCACCATTACCAATTAACCTCTTCTTTGCATGGGAGAGAATGCTTCCTTTTTTAAAATTTTATTACAAGCTATGTTGCAGTTCATTGAAAATATACTGTGGTTATTTCACATCCTTTTATTTACTGCAGTGACTCTAGTGCTAGGCATGTTTTTAATTTTAGGGGAAGCCTGATCCATGTGTTTGATCTAGGATGGTTCATCCCTGGTAATAGCCTAATTATCTATCTGAAGTAGATGCTCTCAGCTGGGATAATTCATGGCCTGATTCACATCCCAGGAAGCTGCCAAATGAAGAAATTATGTCTAAAATACTAAATCGTTCCTTCCAGTATCACATCAAGAGCCTAATCTCAGTAAGGTTATTCTGTTTATGAGCCATTCTTCTCTTCAAGAACTGGGTGATATGCCACAGGGAGAACCTGTTTTGAGAATTAAAATGGCTGAGATTTTAGGTTTTGGAAAGCCACGAGTCTCTCTTAGCTAGCAATGTTATTGTGAAAATATTGGAAAGCTAAAGCTTACTTTATTTTCCCTCAGCTGCAAACTAATCTTTAAAACTCTATAAAACTGCCCTTGACAACACTGTGTAAACTGCAAGGAAATCTTTTCTATACATTTTTTAAGAACAAGACATTAACACCAGGATCTTGTCTGATGTTTTTTGTGCCATGCTCTTTAGGCCCAGATTAGTCACACCGAATCTTGCCTATAAGACATGCAATTGAAATTGCCTGTGGTGGAAGAATCTATTCCCTGTAAATAAAAGGTATCACAAAGGTGCCCAGTTTATATTTCCTTTGTCATCTCATATGCCCCCTTCCAGCTACCTAGATACTTAAATGGTAATCGTCATCATCATAAATTATTATTATTATTATTATTATAAGCAAGCATTTATATAGCGCAAGCAATGTACCTGGTGCTTTACAAAGTAATTGAATAGACACGGTCCCTGCCCTAGGGCTTACAAACTGAGAGACGAGGGGGTGGGGGTAGAGACTGTTTCAAAGTTAAGGATCTACAAACTTGCTTCTATGTTGGATCCAAGAAACTGGGTGCAGCGTGCAGACACAAGATATTATCAAACTTTGGGCAGTCTTATTAAGAGGTGTGCAATTCATTTTGTTTTTATGAAAATGAAAACAAAAATCCCATGTTCATTATTGCAATAAAGAAATTGAAAAAATAGTTCAGAACATTTCAGAATAAAAATGAAAATTGTTCGGGGAGGGGAAATGAAAATGTTGGGACATAAATTCCAGGAGTTAACTTCTTTGTCTTTCAGCCAAATTTGCATTAACTTTGTACAGATTGTACCCCTCACCCAAGGGATCATCACTGCTAAATTTCAGAAAGATTAGATAAAATGTCCCAAATTCTATAAGCAATTGAACTTTTGTGATTTTAACAAAAATTGTGCAAATACTAGTCCTAAAAGATTTTGTACAAAAATAAAATTTCAGGATATAACCAGGACTTCTGGCAGCAAGGCAGAGTGGAGGAGGAAGCCATCCAGCAATCAAGAGACATGATTGACACATCCAGGCTGGCCAATTGCTATCCTGAACACATCCTGCAGCACTGTGAAAAAAGACATAAGAAAAGTCCTTATTGGCTTTTTCCTGAGCAGATGCTTCCAACTTTCCAGTAACAAGCAGCGGGTTTGGGGTGGGCACAGCACTGAATGAGGATACATGATTGACATTTTGCTGGCCAACAAACCCATCTTGTACCACTGTGACAAACATAAGAGAATCCTTGGCATAGACTCATTCTCTAGAGATGCTGCCCACTTGCCCACAGGCTTCCAACTTGCCAGTACCCAATCACTGGAATCAGGGAGTATGGGGGTGGGGTGCATTGGGTAGAAAATATAAGTTTCTGTCAAGCTGCACATCCCCCATCATGGCTAGATCTTGTATGGCTTGTAGGCTGGTTCAGTGCTCTCTGGGTGTGCTGCAGTCTCAAACCTCACTGCAAGTGTTTGGAAAAGCATAACTCTGCACCTACCCTCCTTCGTGTATGTCCCCACAGACTTTGGAGTGCCAGTGACTGAAGCCTGTCTCCATCCTGCAGCACAGCAGGAATCAGAGCATCTAGCCCCATGTAGCTGGCTCCTTGACCCACCCTGGGGCATGAAGGAGCTGGTGATGACTTCAGTGGAGCGGACGGTGTAGCTAACTCTCTATGCCAGCCCAAAGTGTGGTGCTTGCGCTTGCCCACCACAAGGCATGCAGGGAACCAGGCCTGCACCAGCTCATGTGGATGCACCAACTGACTCTTCTTCTGAAAAGTAAGAAAAATTGGGGGGAAATTCAACAGTCACTTCAAATAATTAAAAACAAGAAACTCAGATGAAGCAGTGAGGCACAGAAGCAAGAACAAATGAAAAATGAGATTAGGGTCATCTCATTTCTGTGCTATTGACGTCAGTGCAGTTCTCTTCAAGTGAGAGAGTTCATCCAGGCAGATCAGTGGTAGGGTTGGGGCTTTCCTTGTAATAGTGTTAGAGTTACCATACCTGGTTTGACCTGGAATCTCAGGGTTTGGACACCTCATATCCAGACTCAGGTTTTCTGGTGTTGAGCAGAAGTACTGCTAGAAATTTTTTCAGGGGGTATAGGCAGGCACAGTGGGCCCCTGAGGGTGTCAGAGGCACTGCCCCACTCTGATGTCCGAATGGTTAAAAACCTGCTTCATAATGGCTCCAATGAGTCAGTTCTCCCTTGCAGACCTGGACACACAGTAAAATTGCTGCTGGGACTGGCGCTGCACTCCCTGACAGTTCTCCGCACTTCTGGATGTGGAGAGGGCTGCACAAAGAAACTGCACATGCATGAACTTGCTACATTGCTCTGTGCATGTGCAGGTTTGTGGTGGCCACTCTGGAGGAGGAGGGGGAGGCTGGCTGGGAGGTGGGGAGGGAGGGAGGAGGCGGCATTGTCACTGGAGCAGGTGGGGCAAATATTTTACAGGCAGCTACTAGCTGCTGGATGGACACCCTTAAGGGACAATTCTAAAGCAATGTGCTTTGGGTGGCTGGGATCTCTGTCCCAGTGTGGGCAGTGGGGAAAAGCCATTCTTATTCATCGTTGCTGGGGGCAGACTTTCATTGAGCTCTATGGAGGCAAAACACTGCAATTTCAAAAGGTATCTGGGCACCAGCCCTAGGCACCCTGAGGGCAGGATAGGAGTGTGTGTGCACATGATTGGGGAACTGTAACTGCAGGGGTAGAGTGATAGTGACTGGAGTGCCTGGTGTATGTATTGTTTATTTGCGGCATGAACCAATAAATTGAAAACAACAAAACATAAAAAGACATACTAGCATATAAGACATACAAGATGCCAAAATCAAGACATTCCAAGCTTAAAATATAACAATATATATATAGGCACGTAATCCAAAAGTACATGGCCAAATATGTGCCATCATTCAAGTATCCTCACTCAAAGGTTGCCTAAACTGAAGAAAAAGCTTACGCAAATTAATTGCCTTGATCAAAAACTGTGAGACAGCTGCTGTAATAGATGGATCGATATCAGCCAAAGCCAAAATACATAAGTTGTGCTCTGTACGGCCTGGAAATTTCTGGAGAAAAGTGGCAAGATGTTTTAAACGAATGACATCATAAAGGTGATTCCACATATTTGTGGTCAAAAGGGCAGGTGCGGTCTGCAAAATCGACTGCATGGAGTCGACCCTCCAGAACTGCGGTAGGAAGAGCATTTACTCGAGCACACAGGAATAGATATTTGCCTCTCAGCGAGATAGATGACAGCAGATATGCAGCTGTGCCTGGTCTAGCCCTAACAAAAGGAAGGTAATCCACCAGATGGCACGATACTTGGATCGCTGCCGTCTCCTCCTGGAACTCCCTGTCCTCTAGACTTTGAGTAAGCTCTTTCACTGCCACTACCGGCTCCTTCCCATACCAATAATCTGGGTGGAACCCCAGCTGCCGCACAAAGAGCTCAATAGTCTTCTGCCAAGGGCTCCCAAATGCGTCTTTAATCCAGAAGGACATCAAGCCCTTGCCAAGAATTAAGGTCGACTTAATCCAAAATCACAGAACAACTATCCAGGCCATAGTAGACCACCTGACCTGACCAACCTCCTGCCTGATAACTGCGAAGAGCGTAGAACTAGGAATCCTCAGCAGCCACTGGAAAAAATGAGTTTGGACACTATCAAGTTTCCTTAACTTCGATGTAACATAAGGGGCCCAAACTTCCGCCCCATAGAACAACTGGGCCCACACTCTGGAGTTCAAAACTTTAATTGCGGGGTCTAACACCCTCCTTCCAGAGTTACCCAGTAAAAAGTCTGCCCAGAGATACAGTGGAGCCCCTGGCAGCTGACAAGGCCCTTTCAAAATGGACTTTCCAAGCCCCTGAGGCTGAGAAAAGCAGGCCTAGGTACTGAAATGTTTTAACCTGACTAATACTGTGACCTCCGATACCCCACTAGTAAACCTTACGATTTTTAGAAAAAAGGATTATTTGGATTTGTCATAATTAATCTCGAGTATATTTTGATTGCAAAAATCTGCAAAACAAGATAGCTGTCTATTTAAACCCACCCTAGTCTGAGACATAATTGCTATATCATCTGCATATAGCAGACATCCCACCGGACGGTCGGCGAGTTTAGGGGGGAAAAAGATAGGAGCGGCTAGGAAGGAGGCCACTCTGTTTACAAAGAGATTAAATAAGACAGGTGCTAACACACATCCCTGCCTGACCCCCGACGGGGTCAGAATTTCTTCTGTCAGGAGGCCAGATGGATCCGTCTTCACTAAGAGAGATGTGTTAGCATGTAACTGCTGGAGAAGGAGGAGCAAATGCCCATCCATGCCCCAAAGGGTCAGATTGTCCCACAAAATGGCCCTGTTCACAAGGTCAAACGCAGCTCGGAGGTCCAGGAAGGCAATGTACAACTTCCCATTCTTGGCAACGTACTTGTCTATTAGATGTTGAAGCACAACACAATGCTCAGTAGTGGATCGCCCACCCTGGAATCCAGCCTGTTCTGGAGCCAAGACCTGGTTGTCCTCTATTCAACTATTCAGCTTCCCCAACAGCAATTTGCCATAGATCTTACTGGTGGTAGAAAGCAGGCTAATTGGCCTATAGTTTGCTGGCAAAGAGCGATCTCCCTTTTTGAAAATGGGAACTACTACCGCTTTCGCCCATTTAAGGGGGATTTTGCCAGAATTGTTTATGGCAGTGAAGAGAGAGGCCAACATTGTGTTCTACTAATCCAAAGAACGTCTAATCAATTCAATTGTTACCAAATCCAGTCCCGGAGCCCTTCCACTCTTAAAAGATTTAACAATTTCAGCCATTTCCAAAGCTGATACCGGTGGCCAGGACGGCAGGAAGGTCTCCTCTAGTGAACATGGATTAGAGCCAACATAACACTGATCTCTGCCATATAGGCTCGAAAGTGGTTAATCCAGAGAACTTCTGGAATAGTTAAATGGGAAAGACCCCTACCCTTACTGTCAAGCCCATTCAACAATAACCAGAATTTCTTCCCGTCATGATGGGAGGCCGCCCTCACCAAAGCATCCCAATAATGATCCCAATATTGGGCTCTCTTGGTTTTAATAGCCATCTTATATAAATTCTTAATTGTGAAGTACTGAGGGGAGCGGGGAGGGAAACCTCCTCACTCCTCCTGTACTCCGCATAAACTGAAACCAACTGATTCCTAAGGACTCTACACTCCTGATCAAACCAAATTTTGGAATGCTTATTGGGAGGACGCAAACCTGGAGGCTCAGGGCAACAGGACAGGAGCAACTCACTCAACTTTTCAGACATGTTATCAAACTGTTCAATGGTTTGTAGGTGTACGTCCCCAGGTGAAGAAGAAGGCTCCCCGTCTCCACTAATCTGCTTGGCCCTGATAAAGGAGTCCACCTTAGAAAAGGTGTGCTCATTTAACTTGACCGTGACATGGCGAATACCCACACGGGAAGAAGTGATCTGCCTACGGGGAACTACGGCCCCATCAACAAGGGATAAAGCAAGTGTCAGGGGAAGATGATCACTACCCTGACAAAGGTCTACAGCAAGGTCCCTAATAATGGGGATAGTATCAAGAGAAACAGCAATGTAGTCACATACACTACAAGCTGTGTGGCCTATATAGGTGTACTCACCCATCTGGTCCCCAAAGCCTGTCCCATTTAAAACACATAAAGAGGATTCAACCAGAAACTTAGCAAGGATGGACCCTGAGCCATTGGTTACAAGATCCTTGGATTTCCTGGAACCCAAAAGGCTTGGACCCCCATCTCCTCCCCCAGCCAGAAAGACCACAGGATCCTCTTGACCCATGTGTGCATTAAAATCCCCTGTCAGCACGGTTCTAGCCGCAGGAAATAGAGAGACAATCTCCTCCAACAACTCCCCAACCAAAGACCAATTGTTTGCCGGATAGGAATTGGCATTGGCTGGAGGGATATAAACAGTTACCACTGCGAGGAACTGTCCCCCTAATTTAAGCACCACTGCTAAAGTACATGGATGCTTTGAGAGCACTGCAGCCACAGACCCTTTTAGCCGGTCTGATACAAAGCAAACCAAACCCCTGCTGGGACATCCCCTAGATGCCGAGATCACAGCTGGAACATGGTGAGATGAATAGTTGTCTAAAAGGGGCTGATGAATAGCCCATGTCTCCTGATAGAATGATAGAAAAAAGATAGAAAAATCCTTCAAAAAACTCTTAGCATTGGGGAAAGAAGAAAGCCTTGCCCAGCCTGCACAATGCCAAGAACAAATATTGAGGATACTTAAATCATGGCACTGCCTGTATCAATGGCCAGATGCAATAGCCCCATGTTGCACAGCTTGTGGGGTCTGGGGCGCGTCTTCCTGAGGGACACTAAAATTGTCCTCTCCTGGGGTCGGCTTCCTATCATCTGTAGTTGGTAGTACTGATACCCCAATGTCTTTAATCCCAGAAGCCCCCCCCTACAGGGGCAATACTCTGGAAATTGGGCAAACCTAAGAAAACTGAGGAGGCAAAGTCCATCTCCTCAGAATCTGATAATAATGGTGAAGGAGCTACTTGCAGAGTTGGTTGGGGATTAGGCGGAGGTTGGGCTGGGAGAGATTCATCCCCCTGCGTTGGAGGCATGGCCAGCCTGGTCAATCTAACATGGATTGGATCGCTGGGATCATGCTGCTGAGTGTCCCTTAAGTCGGCACCTTTCCTACTGTGTTATGATTACTATTTGACCCGGAGCTGGCCTGATTGATCAAAACTCGAGCGGCTCCTGAATTAACCACAGGGGTTGGCTGGTGAAACAGGGGGCGCTAAATGGAGGCAATAAACACTTCCCCTAAAACAACCCCCCAGGAAAAAAACAGGTCTGCTTTTGACCATAGATAATTCACCAAATGGGGGGAACGAAAATGAAGAACCACCCTTTGGAAATGCCCTGTAGCAGGGAGCAATTGAAAGGACCGGAGCTAGGGAAAAGCATGGAACAAAATGGATGACACATGGCGTTGTATAGCTGGCTTTGAATGCCAGCGAGGGAAAGTCCCATTTGGGAGTAGGGCTGATGCGGCAGCAGCTTTTACCGCGTCGCGATTCCGTTCCGCCATTTCGGAACTGCCCGCGCCACACCGCGACTTTTCTGCGGATATTCCGCTAATTCCACCGGAATTCTGCAAATCGCGGAATTGCGGGAAAATTGCGGAAATCGCCAAAACCGCTATTCCGCTATTTTTTGGCGCTGGCGGAATTGCGGAAATAGCGAAAATGTCATGTTTCCACGATTCCACTAAGTTGCGGAATCAAATAAGCGGAACCGCGGAATGAAACCGTGGAATGAAAGCCTCTGCCATGCCGTTCCACTAATTGCGGAAACACTGTTTCCGCTGGAAATAGCTACCGCTGCGATATTCCGCTACAGCCCTATTTGGGAGTGGGTAAACCCTTAAAGAAATTGCAGTTTCATTTACTGCATATGGTGCACAAAGCAATGAGTCCCTCGATCCATCAGTTTCTCCCAAATCCTCCCCTAACCCGCCGGAAGAGCTATGCCTGAAATCAGGCTGTTGAGTTGAACCATTAGCCAGCCTACCCCGAAGGGATTGGAGTGCCTGGTGAGCTGAGCGCAGTTTTCTCGTGTGTATTTGTGACTGGGTGGTGCCGCTGCTGCACATTTATTCTCATTTCTCAGTCCTGGTGCCATTTTATCTTTGTGAGAGAGATTGAGTCTGGTCACACTGTCTGAGCTCACCTCTCTTGAGTGGTATAGTGTGGTCTGGCTCAAAACTGCTACTGAGCAAGTGAGCAGTGAGGACACAGAGGAGAAATTTATTTAATATATTATTATTTATTAATTTCCAAACCCATCCCTCTCCCATTGCCGGGGGACTTGAGGCCCCCTGATCTCATCTTGCTGCAAGTCTAGGCTGCTGTTTATGATCGGGCTTGTTTGGTTCCATTCTAGGCCTACAACTCCTCAAACTTAGAAAAGGCCTATTTGTTTGGATAGGCGTTTGGCTGCCGGGGATACAGTGTGGGTACTAGGAATGCTGCTTTTGATGGGGTTTGTTTGGTTGCAATACAGGCCTGCAACTGGCCAAACTTTTAAAAAAGGCCTGCACCTGTTTGTCTGCATGGGCATTTGGCTGCTAGGGATACATTGTAGGTACTAGGGATGCTGATTTGGATGAGGCTTGTTTGGTTGCAATAATACAGGCCTGCAACTGCCCAAATGTTTAAATGTGTTTGCATGTGCACTGCTGGTTTCCCCCCTCCTCTCTCATGCATGTGCAAAGGCTGTGGCCATTTTGAGGGGCCCCCACTGGCCATGGCTACTCTTGGTTAAAATGGTCCCTTTCTAGTATTTTCCAACTAAACTGTCTGCTTTCTGTTTTTTGGGTGGATGGACCTAGGAGCTTGGCTGGAAGGAAGGGCTTCCAATGCAATCTTTGTGTTAGGGCTCGGGGACGCCGGGGACACCTCAGGACACGTAGAAGAGGGGTGTTGGGCTGCCACGGCATCACTAGGGGTAATAGGGGAAGGGCTCGGAGAGATGAGGCCAGAGAACAGCAGCGCTGTGAGACTGGTCCCTTGGACGTTTGCGGATCTGTGGAATTGAGGAAAGAGTGAAGAGCAAGACTGTGGAGTGAGAGAGCGAGTGAAAGGTGTCTGATTGAGGTGGGTTGATTGCAGGAGTATGGGTGTGGAAGGAGCGGCGTAAAAGTTTGTGTGTGTGGAGTCACTTTCCCTTCCCCCTTGTCGTCCCTCTGCTTCTGGGTCTCCCCCGTAACCCGTGAGAGTGCAGCCTTTAACACTTACCTCTGTCCCTGGTTATACTCCCCCTATTTCCCCCTACTTGTGTTGCACTATTCCTCCCTCCTCTATTGGAGCACAGGATAAAGAGTGGTGGTGGGAACATTGTATGCGAGGTACTGGTGGTGGGTGTGAGTGGAAGGGCTCCACTCAAAACTGCGTTATCTTCCACCCCTATGATGATAAGGCCCGGTTCCAACTGGGACATATAGGGCCAACCAATATCCTGAGGGGTTGTTTTCCTTCTCCTTACGAGTGGGGCTCCTTGCGTGTGTGCATCCCGGTAGAAACCCCTGGGCTGTGGGCCTTTCCTGCTGTGTCCGTGGGTATCCCCTTGTGTCTTTCCCTACCTACCCTAACAGTTTCTCCAGCACCCACCATGAACGTAGCAGCCCATCTAGATTAAATGAGCCAGGCCATTCAGGCCTTGGCCTTTGAAATTAAGGACATTAAAGAAAAACAAGAGCAAGGGGCATTGGGTGGGACCGCGGCAGCCGCTGCCCCCCCAGTGGCAGTGGTAGTACCACCCCTGCCAGTGGCAGAAGGGGGGCTAGTAGGTCGCATGACACCCCCCTATTACTAAATTTAATACCTTACCTACCCTAACACTTTGCTGGAATGTTCCTTGCATTTTAAAATGGCCCCACCATTTGCAGTTTGGTGGGATGTTGTGGCAGGCTTTTCTGCAATAAGGCCATGCCTAGGGATGTGCGAATGCGGTTTGGATGTTCGGAGCTCAGGCCGAACTCGGCCTGTTTGGACGACCGAACCAAACGTCCGAACCGAATGTTCAAATGGCCGAACAGTTCAGAAAAGTTCGGATGAGTTCAGGGTTGGGAAAAACATGACTTTGGGTGGGAAAAACGTGACTGGAAGGGGGAAGCAGCTGAGGAACAGACTTCCTGGCACCAGGGGTGGACACCAGGGGTGGTTTCAGGGCCAAAAACACTGATACCGAAAAACAATCGGTTTCGGTTTCGGTACCAATAGCACTTTTTTGAATGTTCGGCTGGATTCGGCTGAACTGAACTCCGCCGAACTGAACAGCCGAACCCGAACTCGGGTTTCAAACCGAACAACTGAATGTCCGAACATCTGAACGGCATTCTGTTCGCCCATCCCTAGCCATGCCACATGTTGGTTCACTTAAATAATGGCTAGTCTACCATTGGCCAGGATCCACCTACCATTGGCCAGGCTCCACCCCTAGGCCTGCCGGCAGAGGTTCAACCCACCCACTGCTCCACCAGTCTCAAAACCCACCAGCCGCCACTGGGAATAGGAGGCAGGGCCATGTCAGAAAGAGGTGGAACAAAGAAGTTCTCCTGCTCCCTTTCAGATGTGGTCCTGCCCCTGTGAAGCATCATGACATCACAGCTCTTGGAAGGAGATGTATTTGTGCCAGAAAAAGGCAGGAGAATCTCTTTGTTCCCCACCCCTTTCAATGTGGCCCCACCTCTTTTTGTGTCAACGCTTCTGGGAAGATGGGAACTATAAGTGGTCTCAAAATTCTTTTAGAATCGTAGAGCTGGAAGGAACCTTTATGATTATTTATTTCAGTCCACTGCCCTTAAGCAGAATCCACACTATCTACACCATTCCTGAGAGTTGAAATAATGTTGTGTCCTTTCTTTATTATGTGTCTAAATGTTGTGTCTGAAAGACTGCCTCTTCCCTTATGTTCCATCGTAGCCTCTGAGTTTGGCTGGGAGCACCCTCTTGAGGGTACCATCTGCCTGCAAAGTTTCCACAACAAGGGCACACAGAGAGGCATTCTCTCTGTGTGCCCCACAATTATGGAATTCCCTCCCCTTGTAGATCCTCCTAAGCCCAAGCCTACCCATCTTTCAAAAGAGATATAAGACCTTTTTGTTTGGTCAGGCACTTGGCTGGCAGGGATGGTGTTGGGTGGAGGGGTTAGGGGAAAGGCTGGTGGGTAGGAGAGCTAGGGGGATTTTACCTGCTTTATATGTTTCTTTATAGGTTTTTATATTTTGTAAGCTTCCCTGAGCCTATTTGGAAATGGCTGGGTAAAATTGGAATAAATAAATACAATAAGGTATTGTATCTTCTCTTCCCTTGATATCAAATTTGTCTTGCAGTAAAGAATGAATTGTAAATTATTTGTGGCCATTTATTTATTTATTTATTTATATTTATTTCTAAGTTCTGGGATGCTATGAAACAAATATGGGTGCTGGGCACTGATCCAGAGGTTAGAGTGTCATAACTGAAGTAAGAAGGGCCTGTCCAGCAGCTCCCAGAATGGCAGTGGCACTGGGAGCTGCTCGCCATCTAGGAACGCCATGGTTGCTTGTTCAAATGCTGGTGCCTGGCACCCCTTTGCCTTTTATATAACATCCAACAACAGTAGCATCTGGATTTCTCTGAGAAAGGGTGTTTCCAGACGAGATGCTACTCCACATGGTTATCCATGTGTCATAGATATGACTGTCCATCTGAAGAAGGTGGAGCAGCTGGATGTGCACTCCTGCAAGCCATGGAGCACCCACTCACTACCACTCATGGAGTCATGCCAGGAAATGCAAGGGTGAGCCACGCAGGGCAAGCCAAATGAGTGGCAGCTGCCTCCATGGCCATGGTAGCCACTCTGTGAGCTGCCATTTGTTTTGCTCCCCATGCCCTCCACTTGTATGGGTGGTCCGGGGCAGAGCCACACGGCAACCACCTCCACCACCTGACTGATTTGCTCATCTGAAAACACCCAGCAAAAGTGAAAATACAAATGCAAAATTGCTATAAATGAACAGTTTTATACGGGTAATCAACAAACGGCATTATAGATGCACACAACTGCAAACCCCAAATTCAAAAGAGCTTGCCAAAGGGCTGCATTTCAAGCTACAACCTGTGCTGATTAATGGCTAGAGGTGGAAAACATGCAACAGTCAGCATTTTGGGGCCTGAAAGTCAGAATGAGGATCACTTGTATGAATCTGTGAACACAATTGAATTGAAAACAAAAAAATGTTGAAACTAACCTCTGTGAACCAAGACCACAGAGTCTTGCACAGCTGTACCTAGGAGTGAGGCACGAGCAGTGTGGAAATGGGATCTGAGCACAGGAATGCCCAAGCTTGTAGAGCTGTGCAGCCAAAACCTATATATTAGATTTTGGAAACTATTTTCTATTAACACTCCTAGTATAACTATACACATAGTTTAATTCCAGGGCTGGCAACCCCACCTGTTCATAAATCAAGAGTCAGGCGTACCACAATTATGAGGTTGGTGCAGAACTATGAGATTGTTTTATTTTATTTATTAATTATTAATTATTATTATTATTGTTATTATTTTATTTTATTTTTAAAATATAACTTCAGAGTTCTTTTTCTTTTACTATGTTACGGTACATTGCAATCAATTTTTAAGTGTTTCCTACAGTTGTAAGGCCTTTGCTTTGCTTTGCTTTGCTTTACTTTTTTTAGACTTAGGCCACTTTCAGATGTTACCGGGAAGGGAAACGTCCGTACTGCGATCGCAGCTCTATTCTCACAAGAATTAGCTCATGTTGGGATGTACTATTCCACTTTTATCCTGTGAGAACACTCATGCTTAACCAGGTCTCCTAATGTAGCTTTTACAATGATGGATGTTCTTGCAGGATGAAAAAGAAATAGTCCATTCCCACGTGCACTAATTCCTGTGAGAATAAAGCCATCATGGAAGTTTCCTTGCTTCCCTGGTAATGTGTGAAAGTGGCCTTAGAGAAAACACATTTTTGAGATGCACAATACAATTTGAAGATTTACCAATCTTGAATGTCCATACCAAAATGTCCCCCACAAGTTTTCTAGACACTGCCCCTGTTGGCATGCCAATGCTTAGACTGAGGAATGTCTTGTTCACAGGTAACAATTCCAAATAAGAAGAGATGAGATATAGTCAATGATTTATGTTCTTTCTGGAAAGCTGCTTTTAGACACTCTCAGGTTGAAATTAAGGGCAGCTATATTTAGAATGATGTCACAGAGGAAACCTCTCTTCCTTTGTAGTGTGTGTTAGCCTAGTGCCTAATTCTGACACACACACCCAAGTTTCGCCTAAACATTATGCAAAATGGGAAGTTTAATGAGTAGTTGGTGGGGTGTAGACAGCAGCTCCACCAATAGGTGGGACTGTATCTTATGGTTACGGGTTTCCAGCCACCTCCCTCCCATAGGAAACCCAGACAGAATGGCCCAAAGGGGCTGTCATACTCCTTTCTTATGTAACCCTGACTTCGTAGAGCATCATGATGCCAAAGGCCATGTTGGAAAGAGAGCAGGGCAAAGGAGCTGCATTACCCCTTTCTGATGTGACCCCACCCTACATGCGTGCTGTGCCTAACCCAGAGGAATTGGGGTGTTATCCTATAAACTGGAGACTTTGGGTCAAGACTAGGACTGAAACAAGAACGTTCTCTCATAGTGCTAGCAAGATCTTGTGGGATCTCATTGAGGATTTTTTAGAAAATCGTATAAATGCTATGTGCATAATTCTACACAGGTGCAGTCCACCGGCGGTCATTTTGCGCATGCAGAGTGTTTGTTTTTTGTTTTTTAAAGGTTTCTCGAGGTTGTCTACTTATGGTAGGGTTAAATGGCTGTCTTATTGTATGATGTGTTTTTAGGTTAGTTGGGGGTTCATGGCTTCGTAAAGTTCCAGGTCATGAGGAAAGCTGAATTACTACTTTCAGTGTCAAAATAAAGATCCCTCTTAAGTGAGTTTTACACAATCATTTGCAATATTGGTCCATTAGTCGGTTGCTTTCACTTTAGTGTCTCTGTTCATGCACTTTCCACAGAGTATGTGTAGGATTTTAAGCTTATTGCATTTTATTCTGGGCAGAAGTAGGGCCAAACGTCCTGTGGAGAAGAGACAAATAATACATGTATTTCACTAAAATATGAATATCTTTAACAAAACTGGAGGTAGATAAAATTGAAAATTGTAATGCCTCAGTGCCTGCTGCCTGCCTTCTCTGTTTCGATAGCAGACAGGGGTAGCAAATTAGGACTTTAATTGCCTTATTAATCTCAGATACAGGGTAAAGTTGCAGTCAGTAGGTTCTAAAGTAGGGCTGCCAGTTGGACTAGATCTGGAGTTGTGTAAGTCTAACTTTCATCCTGGGTATAGTACTGAGACTGTGCTTGTGGCCTTGGTCAATAATCTCTACACCGAGAGATCAAAAAGGGAAAATTGTACCCTGTCGATCCTGTTAGGGTTTTCAGCAGCTTTTGATACAGTTGATCATGAGGTGTTGATGTCATGACTGCAGGGCCTGGCAGGGGTCTGTGGGAAGGCTCTTGAGTTGTTCTGCTCATTCCTGTTGGGGAGGTTGCAGCAGGTGGTGATGGGTGATTGTTTGTTGTCCTCCCTCCCCCTTTCTTGTGGGGTCTTGCAGGGTTCCATCTTGTCTTCCCTGCTGTTCAATGTGTATCTAATGAACTCCACAAGGGAAGAGTGTGCATACATTTAGGGTGCACTGCCATCAGTATGGAGATGACACCCAAAGCTATTTATCTTTTTCATCTGACTCAGGTCCTGCAGTCTTAGTGCTTACTCAGTGACTGGCTGCTGTTGGTGACTGGATGCAGGTGAACCAATGGAAGTTGAATCCAGACAAAATGATGTTGGTTGGCTGGCCCTGTCACCTGGGGGTGGGGGATTGGTGCACCCATCCTGGATTGTATACAACCTCCCCTAGTTACTTAGGTTTCCAGTCTTGGAGTGCACCTGGAACCTAACATGCATCTGGAACATCAGGTCGTGGTGGTTGCCCAGAGTGCCTTTCACCAACTTCATCTGGTGAGAAGGCTAAATCTCTTTCTCTCAGATAGGGATCTGACCACTGTCATCCATGTGTTCACTGTCATCCATGCCTCAGGACTAGACTACTGCAACGTGCTGTACATCGGGCTACCTCCGTTTCCCCTGGTTGCTCCATGCGTGGGGACGAGTGGGGAATGAGTGGGGATGTGTGTTAGGCGGAAGCGCACACGCAATCCCACTCACCACGTGCACCCGCACCATGTCCTTCACATGGGCCTCTCCCACTCATGAACACGCAGATTTTGTGTGTTCATGAGTGGGAGAGGCCCATGTAAAAAGGGCGATAAATTTCCAGAATGATGTCTTTCAATAACAGTACCAAACTCTATGTTTGACTCACACTGTTCATGTTGATAAGTTTGAATAGGGTTTGACTACCTACTTATGCACTATAGAAATAATGTGCACTGACAATACGATGGTGGGTTACTGTGCAATCTAACCCCCCAAGAAATTGTCATGAGGGGATCCTGTCCATGGTGGCCAAGAAGTAGGACAGCCCTGGCCTAAAGCCCATTATCTGCAGTTTAGAGGCAGCCTCATTCTCATGTCTGTAGTTCTTAGCAGAGGCCAGGGGGACCAAAATATTGGCATAGGGAGCCAAACCCTCTCTTCCCATCTCCTCTACTTCCACTTCATACTGCTTCTTCTTGCCTACAAGTCTATGTGTGCCCTTTAATTTCTGTAAAACTAAACACAGTCCTAGAAAGAATTAAGTTAGTTTTGGTTAAATAATAACAGTTTTGGCACTGGATTGTTAACAGAGACAATTATCTGATTTTAGTTTAACTTAATTAAATGGATTTTGGGAAAAACATAGGGAAATTAATGCAATTATGCCCGTCTACCATGTCATAGCCTCAAGGTGACCTTGTGTTTCACCTGTGATGGCACTATAGAATAGCTGGATAGATGATTAAATAACTTGAGGGACATGAGAGAGAAATGCCATTCTGTCTCCTGTCTTGGAGTAGAAACTGTTAGATAAATAAACATTGTGAACAGTAACTTTGAATCTCAGTCTTTGGGGGGAAAATATAAGCACTGACATCTTACAGTGTCCTTTTTTCACTCTTTTATTTATTGTAAACATCTTCTTTCATAGGTTTTTAAACATTGTTTGAAAAGAAAATACTTTAAAACAAAACAGAACCCCTCAAAACTCATAACCCAACAACACATTTACAACTCTGCATAGTTTCCTTTTTAGATGTCATTCATTTTCTGCCTGGCTTTTTAATTGCAACTGTTTAGTGCCACCTTATACCGCAACATAAATTTTTAAAATTAATAGCTTTCTTTCTACACTAAGATAAAAGGTAGGCATACCATCTCTTTTCTAAACTTGAAAAGCAATTGAACTCCCATCACCTGAACGTTGATAAATATTTCAAAAGAAGAATATTCTTCAAAAAAATATTTTGCACTATACTGCATTAATAAACAATTATTAAGCAAGTAGACAAATGTCCGCATGCCTTAGCATAGTTGAGTATTTGTTTTTATCTTAAAAAATGCTTTCAGAAAGCATATATTCTTTAGTACTCAGAAAGCCAATTCCCTTCTTCTGCAGAGTGCAATGATATTGTTGCATCACCAGTTATCACACATTTGTTTTCATGACCTATTTTTTTAAAATTACTGATAAAAAGATAGACTACAGTATTTTGACTATTTCCAGCTGTTTCGTGTGGCAAAATACTATGCCACTTATGCAGATAAAACTAAAATTGACTTTGAAAGTATACAGGCCAAATCTTATGACAGTTATTAGTCATTACACTTTTATTCATTGTTGAATGCCTTACAATTATAGGTTTTGAGGCTGGAAGGGACCATTCTGATAATATGATCTGGCTTCCAGCATAAAACAGGCCATAGAATTTCATCTAATAACTCCAGTAACATATGGATAACCAACCAGGGGACTGATGGGCTCATTTCCACTGTCAGCTCTCCTTAATGTAGTCTGTCCTCCTCCTTTACCTTCCCCTTTTAAATTGTTTTAAATTGATTTTATATTGTTTTTATATTGTATTTTATGACCGTGAAGCGCTCCGAGTGCTATTTAAAGGCAAGAGAGTGCAATAAAAACAAATGATTTATTTACTTATTTATTTTCAGCTGCTGGAGGGGGCCCTTGATGCCCTGACTCCTTGCTATATCATCGTCGTTTTGACTGTTTCTAGACTGCTGTGGTATAATAGTAATCTGGATGACTTAAAGAGGCTGGGGCATAGGTTAGAGAAGAGGGTGAGCTAAGTTTCACCTGTACAGAGAGTTTATACGGGTGTACAGAAGTGTTATTGTTGAAGCCAAGCAGTTAATCAGTGCTTTGTAAAATGTAGGTGAATACCATGGACTATGTATTTCCCCTTAAGGGTAAAAATTCAGGGAAATCTGCATCTGGTACATTAAAAAGTGTCAGGCCTCATTCATTAGAGTAGAAATGATGTTCTGCTCATATTCAGGCTGAAATGAGATCTTGAAAAAAGTGAATATATCATCAAAAATCCCAGTTCCTGACTTGTCTGAGGTGAATTGAGTACTGGGACTTTTTCTTGGAAAAAGAATTTTTAAAAAAAAAAAAAATGGTGCATGAGCAAATGGCCAGTGGACTGCTTGGTGAATGTGCAAAAATGGCCACCGCCCTCAACCAATGGCATCACTGCCATTTTGGTTATGGGCAGAGGCCATTTTGTGCATATGCAAAACAGTCAAGTGACCATTTTGCGCATACACAATGACTTTTTTCTTGCCCTGAAAGAGTTCTTGTGCAATAAAATAATAACAATAATGAATCATTGTGCATGTGCAAAATGGTCACCGGAATTTTTTGCACAAGCACAAACACCGTCCTTGACCAAAATGGTGGCGTCACTATTGCTTCAATTTTTGTTAAGGGCAGCAGACACGCAAAACTATCTGGTGGCCATTTTGCGCATGCATTGTGTTTTTAAAATTTATTTTAATTTTCTCACCCGAGAACCCACTCTCGGTTCCAGTTCTTGAACTCGTGAGTTTTCTCACAAGAAAAAAATTCTCTTTTCGCTCAGCCTTAGTTTATATCCACAAAGGTGGATACCAAATGCTATATAATAATAATAATCTTTATTGTATAACCCGAAGGTTTTCACAAATAAACAAATAAATAACTGAATAAAACATATCACATAATAAAACATAACATATAAAAATAACAAAACATTCATTGTTCAAAACACATAATTTCCTCAAGTAATAATTATTATACCAAATGCTCTTAATTTCCTGCTTCATTTTTGGAAACAAATATCCATTTATTTGGCTATTTCATTTCAGTCACTTTGGTATTTTGGTTACTTCTGCATGCTCTTTGTACATTTAATAGTGATTCATTTGGGGGGATTTTCGTAAAGGACTACCAATTTATTTTTTTTGTTTTATTTTATTAAAAATAAAAGAATAATAAAAAATCACTGCGTGTGCAGAAATGACTACCACCGCTGTTCTGTGCACACATGGCCCTTTTCCAAAATGGCACCGACACCGTCGGCTCCATTTAGGAAAGGGGCATGCATGAGAACAACCCCAACAACCATTTTGCCAATGAAAGGTGATTTTTAATTTTTTTTTTTAAATGTATCTGTTATTTTTAATAATATAAAATGAAAAAATAGAAACAAAAATTAATGAAACCAAACAAATGCCATTTGCTTATTTATTCATTTTTGTTACCTTCAGTATACAAATAAATGGAGCTCAATTAGTTTTTGTAATTAATCAAACAATACAAAATTGCACACCTCTAATTTTTAGATTTCCCATAGACTGGAAATAAAAAAGCTGACTACGTGGCAATATAGCGTGGGAGCAGGACAGCGGGACGAGGGCCCCAAGGGATTGCCACCATCCCAGGTTGCCTGCCTGTGCCCTAGACCACCCTGCCTCGTACCCCAGTGCAAGCCCAAGCCGCTAAGCTTCTTTGTCTTCTGGGAACCAGTATTCAATGGGGAAGAAGGGGAGGACTGAGAGGATGGAAACTCGTTCATAAACCAGAGACCTTCTGACCGGCGACGAGACCAGCTGAGCCGAGTTTGACACCGGGCGATCTGTGTCTGCGCAGACACCAACGCGGCTCCTTAAAACATCACCGAGTCTACGGCAATGCCGTAGTCGCACACCGGTGCATCACGCCTAAGGGCATCACGCACAAAGGCGCGCCCTTTTGCGCGGGCTTAGGCGTGGGCGGGGCAGGGGCAGTGGGGTCTGCAAGCTCTGTGGGGGGAGGTGGCTGATTCCTTATGGGCAGGAAGGGGAAAAAGTCGGGGATGGAAACCCGAGTGCAATCTCGAGCAAAGCAACAGACCCTGGAAAGTTTTTTGCAGGGCCCCAGGACTGTGCCCGAAAAAGCGGATAGATCAGTAAGTCTCCTTCCCTCGGTGGAGGAGCCGGAACCGAGGTTGGAGCAGGTGACTCCTGCGCCTACATCTGCTTTATCCACGGCCCCAGTCCCTGTGGTATCTGTGGCCTCACCCGTAGGGCCTTTGTCTCCTGTTATCAATTCCAGTATGGACTTTCTTTGGGAACACATGGGTCGGCAATGTGACGTTATGGGGGATTCAGTGTCTAGATTATATGCCCAGCTGGAGAATGTCAACATGCAGCTTGAACTGCAGCGACTCCAGCTAGCTATCATTATGGACAAACTAAAGTTACAGGAGGCAGTAGCACTGCAATGTAATAAGGTTCCTCCTCTCCCCTCATTGGCCTCAGTAGGAACTCAAACTGCCCAGGATGGGCCAAGTGCCCAGGTGAAAGATTTAGGCAATGAGGTGGTTGGAGCCACAATCGACCAAAAGAAAAGCTCCTTGCAACTTGATTCACAGGCATTAGTTTTTCAAGTAGTCTCCCTGCCAGGTCGGCGACTCCCAGAATGGATGACCAAGTCTCTTATTTTGAGACATTTATCTGATATTTTGGGAGTAACATTTCAACCTAGTTCTATTGCCCAGTGCCTCTGGTTATCTCCCCGTCGGTGTTCATATCGCTTGCTGGTTCATTTTTCTGCCCATTCAATTGTAGACAAATTGTGGTCTAAAATTTCGCTTTTTGCTGCCAATGGGGTGTATTTATCCAGAGCTTATAGGAACCCCCAGATCCTTCCTTTGATACCTCTTTCAGCTCTGGGAAATATAGGCCGGGTCCCAGTCTTAGACAATTCTATCATTGCTCCAGTATCAGATGATGCGTTCACGCCAGGGAGTCAGCAGCTCGCTATCATTCCCTTGGGAATGCCAGAAGCCCCCCAGTTGGGTGTGGTCCAGGGGCAGGGCAAAGTAAAAACTACCCAAGATAGTGGTGACTATGCCTGTCAAGTCCAGGTTTATCCACAGGGGTTAGCTACCCAGGGTCATTCTAAGGGGGAGGCTCCCCAAATAAAGCCCTGTGATAACTGTAGTCCAGAGGGGGAGAATTCACCACCAATAAAAGTTTGTGACTCTACCCCAAATAAGAGTCACTTGTTGGAGCTAGTTTTGTGTGAGTCTGAAGTCTCGTTGCAGGCTTCCGTTCCAGCAGATAGTGATGCTCCCCCTGTGGAAGCTGTGGCTCTTAGAAGGTCGGGCTCTATCTCAACCCCATGACTATCCCGGTCGGCCCCCCCAAGCCTTCTCACAATATGCTCGTGGAATGTGGCAGGCTGGGCTAGGCACTGTAACGACCCAGACTTTTTACACTATATTCAGGGATTTTCAGTCATTATGATCCAAGAAACCTAGTCTGGAGATCTCTCGGATCTAGAGGGCTACAGCTCAACCTCTTTACAGGCGACTCACAGGAACAACAAGGGGAGGCCAAGCGGGGGGTTGGGTTGTTTCATAGCCCAAGATCTTCCTCTTCAGATCATCGAAGATATAACGCTTTCTCCTCTCCTGCTAGGGATTGTGGCGAGGTTCGTCTCAATGATTCTTATTATTATAACTTTATATATTCCCCCTTGCAATGCTGGTTCTTTTCGACCCGCTATGTGGGGTGACTTGGATAGCCAATTAGAGGAATTGTTAGTCAAGTATCCAGAGGGCCAGATCATTCTAATGGGTGACTTTAATGCCCGTTTGGGCCCAGACAATCAGGCTTTAGCACCATATTGTGATGGGCTGCCCTATGCCCCGGGCAACCTGTTGGGGTCCCGGCAATCCAAAGATAAGGGGATAAATTCATCGGGGATTAGGCTGGCCCAGCTCCTAGTGGCACGCGAGTTGTATGTGTTGAACGGCTCAGGATTTGGTGATACAGAAGGGGAATATACATTTATTGGGCACCAGGGAGCTAGTACAGTTGATTATGCCCTGGTCTCAGCAGGGGTTCTCCCTCATATTGTGGATTTTGCAATAGGCCCTCCATTAATAGGGGATCATCTGCCTTTGGAACTCTCCCTTTTTACCCCCCCCTCAGAGGTAGCGGATTTATCTAAGGGAAGTAGTATGCCGCATACTAATAGGGATTCCCATGAGATCATTTGGGTGCCAAGATGGGACGAGGGGCTCTCATCTGCCTTGGAAAATTTTATTTCCCAACCTCAGGTCACTCTCCTGCGAGAGAAGTTGGTCAGCTCAGAAAGTTCTCTGGAGGTCTTGGAGCTCTTTGACCATTTAATGTTGGAACTCCAGTCTTATATTAGGGGCTTGGGGCGGCCATTGGTCTCTGGAATGACTAAAACTCACCAACCTTGGTTTGACAAAGAATGTCGACAGGTTAGAATAGAACTCAAAAGAATGCACACCGATTATAGGCATTCTCGGGCATCTATCTTACCATCACACTACGTTGCTATGAGGGCACATTATAGAAATTTGATAAATATCAAAAAGAAAGCCTTTTGGGAGGCTCGTTGGGAGTCTCTTTTGCAGGCCGCCAATACTCGAGATACCAGGAGCTTTTGGCATCAGGTCAACATCAATACTGGGAGTAGGAAGGGCTCATCAATAGCTTCGCAGCTTCAGGCCTCCGTATGGATGGCCCACTTTAAGGAACTATATAATCCACCGGGTAGTGAGGTAGATAGGAATGGAGGCACCACAGGGGATGCTCCCCTGGGGTTGGAGGAGTTGCCTGCCTGGTTACCAGTCCAGGCAGAAAAGATTGGATTACTGATAGATTCCATCCGGGCCAATCGGGCTCCAGGTGTGGACCTGATAAGGGCTGAATTTCTTAAAATGCATAAAGCCTGGTGGTGGTTGCCCATGTTGGCCTGTTTGTTCACGGCCATTAACAACACTGGCCGGGTCCCTGGGTCCTGGGCCACGGCCCTAGTGGTCCCAATTTATAAGAAGGGCCATAGATCAGATCCAGCAAATTACAGGCCAATCAGTATCCTATCAGTAATATCCAAGGTATATGCAAAATACCTTTTAGGGAGACTGACCGCCTGGATGGTCCAGGACAAGATTCTCTCGCCTGAACAAGCGGGATTTCAACAGGGCCGCTCGACTACCGAGCATTGCTTTATTCTCCAATATCTTGCCACCAAGTATAGGGCCCGAAATGGGGCCATGTATGTAGCCTTCTTGGACCTAAGGGCAGCATTCGATTCTGTCGATCGGTCGGCCCTTTGGGAGAAGTTGCAGAAGTCATCTATTGATAAGCGACTCCTGGCCTTGCTCCGCTCTCTACATGAAAATTCGGCTATGGTAGTAAAAATGGATAGGCACGGACATATTACCCCTCCAATTTCCACCTCAAAGGGGGTCCTCCAGGGATGTGTATTGGCCCCGGCACTCTTCAGTTATTTTATTGATGACATTATCCCGTTCATGGCGCAATCTCACTTTTTTCCACCTAAGCTAGCTGCCTGTGCCGTTGGCTGTCTCTGCTACGCAGACGACATAGCTTTGCTCTCACAAACACGTGTAGGGCTTTTGCGACAACTACAGGCCTTCGTTGCTTTCTGTCAGTCTAACCAACTGGTCATTAACCATGCAAAATCAAAGATAATGGTTTTTTCCTCTTCCAGGAAAATCCAGAGCTGGATGGTTGAGGGTATCCCGCTACAGCAGGTTCAGGCCTTCAGGTACTTGGGAATTCTTTTTCATAAATCAGGCTCCTGGCAGGAGCATGTTAAGAGTGCCTTACGATTGGCTCAAGCTTCTGCTTTATCAATAAATAGACTTTTCGCTAAGCAGGGCAGGACGGCTGTCCTCCCAGCGCTTCGGGTTTACACCAGTAAAGTAAGGGCCCATCTTTTATATGGGGCTGAGTTATGGACTCCCACTCACTCTAGTCTGGTGGATAGAGTACAGTCCAGGTTCCTCCAGAAGTTACTGGGAGCCCCGCGAGGCACTCCTATGGCGGCTATTCGGGCTGAATTGGGTCAGAAACCATGGTCCGAGACAGCCAAAGAAGCTGCCTTTAAACTGTGGCTTAAAATGCGATCAGGGCAGGGTTCACTTCTGTTGAGGGCCATGTTAGAGGACCCTTTTGGGGACCCTTGGACCCAGACGGTGGAAATCCAACTTAGCGAAATGGGCATATCCCCGGATTATCTTATGCATAAGCCGCAGGGGGCCCGTAGGAAGGAGGTATTAGTTAGGCTTGGGGACATAGGCCGACAACGAGAGATAGGTAAAATAAGGCTAACATTGCACTTAAGAGATTACCTAACCTACGTCCCAGACATGGGGCAGGTTGCCTCCCACCTGATAGTCCCAATCTCCGGTAGAGCCAAACAGTTGCTCTCCAGTGCCCGTTTAAATGCTTTTCCATCTCGGATCCTTGAGGGTAGGTTCCAGGGTATTCCATACATAGACAGACTCTGTCCCTTTGATAATTTATCCATAGAGACAGTGGAGCATATAGTCTTGCATTGTCATCTGTACGATGGCCCACGCCACGAGTTTCTAGAAACTACCACCAGGAAGTTCCCAGGTAGAGCAGACCACGTACTACTAGCAGTTCTCCTGGATAGCACTGACCCAGTAATCATTCAAAATGTAGCCTCCTTTCTGTTGAGGGCAGTCCATCTCCGAAGTCAGTTTTTAAAATTTAGCCCATTAACTGTATAAAAGTAATTTGGGTATTAGTAGTCTTGCCACTGCTGGTTCTTGGGTATCAGTAATGTTGGTATGACAGTATGATTGTTTTATAATTGCTTTGTATCTTATATTGCTTATTTTATTGTATTGTATTCTTTGTCATTTGCAATGGTCTTCGACCACGCAATAAATGCATTGATGATGAGCAATTTTTATTTCACTATGAAAACCCCCCACAACCCTACAGAAACCAATACCAGTGGCTAAAAAGAATAAAGCTCACAAAATTCTCTTTTGGAGGAATCAAGTGAGTGTTTGACAAAGTGTTAAGAAATTATGTTTTCTTCCTGGAAAAAGCTGCTAAGGAATATAGCTGAGAATACTGAATTGGCATTTGGCCCATGTGATTGAGAATACTGAATTGGTAAGGAAGGGCCCCTAGAACTGTCTCCGATTATCAGAGACATGATAAGTGAAAATAAATGGGAGAATAGTCCCGTGTTCAAACGGTGGGTGTCCTTGACAGTCACCCACTTGTCTGTGGCTGACAACACCCAATAAATAAACATGGGGGTCCAAGGACACTCACAGCTTGAAAATGGGGCTATCGCTCTCCCCTCTCCCCCCCTCCCCCCATGCCAGAACTCCTGGCAGGAAGGGACTGAGCCACTGGAGCCTCAGTACACTGGCTGAGGTCCCTGCGTAGCTCCTTCTCATTGGGAAAGGACTGTGAGTGTCCTTCACCAAACACCCCGTGAAAGGGGGACCAAAGACTCCATGGAAGAGACAGATGGAATATGCAAGATGAGAGAGAGGGTTAACAAAAATGAGACAGGAGCGAGCCAGATCCCTGCCCTGCCCCAGGGAGGGCCACTGCAGCTGCCACACTTGGGACCAGAGGGGAGGGCAGTTCAAATGAGCAATGCCCTTGGGAATCTGGGGGGAGGGGCTCTTCTGTCACAAGTGCTTCCATGCCATGGTTTGGTCGAGGAGCCAGTCACATGGGGTAGGACTCCTAGACCCCTGCTGTGCAGCAGGATTGGGCCCTGGGAGGCACTACTGCCAAACAGTTGATGGGTGGACTGGAGGAGTGTGCTCACCTGGGTCACCAAGCAGCTGATTGTGGGGTCTGGGTGAGTACACACCTCCACTCCCAATCAGCTGCTTGATGACCCGAGTGTGCACGCTCATCCAGGCCCCCCAATCAGTTGTTTGGAAGCCCAGGTGAGCGGACTCTTCCAGGCCTCCTCATCACCAGTTTGGTGGCCAGGGTGAATGCACTCCTTCAGGCCCAGTCCTTCAACCTTGCCTCATGGTAGGGCTGGGTAGGACCTAACAGAGGAGAGACTGCACATTAGCTCGGCTCCGATTGAGTGAGCCTTAAACCACAGCATGTCGCTGACATTCTCTGAATGATGTGTCTGGATGCATCCATGGAGGGTGAGGGCAAACATTTGTCAGCCACTGAACTCACAAGGAGCTGACTCTCGTGTTTTAAAACAAGATTGTGTTTTAAAATGGGATGCTACCATTCATGGCCACCCAGGAACCACTCATCCGACCGCCTGTCTGAAGGTGGTAAGGGGGAATGTGTGTTCCTTTCAAGCCATACAGCACCCACTCATGGCCACTTGCAGCACACTGCTGAGAAATCCGGAGTGCGCCATGTGGGGCAAGCCCCAAAAGTTTGTGCCAACAGGTGGACATGTCCATATGAACTGGGGTGGTCACCCATGCCAGCAGACCGATCCGCCACTCATAGGCACTGTTGGCAGGGAACATGGCCTTTTCAAGTCACAGGAACTAGCTGCAAGTGCTGGGGAGCCCAGGTTCCCCCAAATTCATGCCAGGACATGTCAATTTCAAAGGCCAGTCTGACTCGCTTCCACCTCCCCTATGATCCATGGTAGAGGGAGTGTGAGGCGGTTTCCATCTTAGAATCCCTCCCCATGCACTTCACCACTCAGTGGCCATGAGCCCCCTCCTCTACTACTGTCTCGTTTGTTTTCACCCAGAGAGACAAAAGTAGTACTGGAAATCATCTAGGAAGAGAAGGATCCTCTTCTCTTGTCTGTAGTGGCAAGGTATGCAGACAAGAACAGCACCATGCTTTTCCCCCAGTATTGGATGGAACTTCATCAGTTTGTGGATCAGCTAAATCAAAGTCTACAAAAAGACAGTCTAAGAAAGTTGCATTCTGCTTTTGAATATTTAACAAGTTAATAGGTTACGCTTGCCTCCTGATTTTTTTCTCTCCAAATTATTCATTGCACTGTAATTTTGGACTCATGCAACTAACAAAATAAACATGAAAGAGGTCATAATAAGCTCAAGTCAATATAAGCATGACAGTACAGCAAATGCCAAAACTTATGTTTTAGGTATTTCATAATAAATAAGAAGTCCAGATGAGTTCTTTAAATATTGCAAAACATGTGATGTATTTATAATATGCAACTGTCTCCTTTCATATTGATCTTCATGTTTAAAAAATTGATTTTGTTTACAATACAATTTTCCAATTTCAAATTCGCAGTACTAGAGAATGACCTCTCCTAGATGGCCTTAAGTCATGTGTTATGTATGCACTAGGTGTTTCTGTAGTTTCTTTAGGAATGCTCATTCTGAGGCACTCTGCTAGGCATGCACAGGCTGTTTTCCCTGTCAGAGCAGTGTGTGACTCTCTCTGCTCTCACTTCCTTTTCCTGCTCTCATTTTGTTTCCTATTGTTGTTAATGATGCTGCTATGTTCTAAATAAAGCTCTGTTCAATTTCATGTTGCTGCTCACTGTTCTGTGTGCATGTGTGCCACCCTGTATTCTGCAAGGTTTACTGTAACAAGCTAACCTGAATATTCCCTACTAAGGATGGGCGAACGCGGTTCGGAAGTTTGGAATTTGGACCAAACTCGGTCTGTTCGGTCGACCGAACTGAACTTCCGAACTCTGTTCTCTTCGCCCATCCCTAGTGGCAACACACACCAAAAAACCTGGTTTTGAATGGCCGAACTTGGTTCGAAAGTTCGGAATTCGACCGAACTCGGTCTGTTCGGTCGACCAAACCTAACTTCCGAACCAAACTCGAATTTCAAACCAAACTGAATCGAACCAAATTTCCAAACTCAAATTTCAAACCGAACCGAACCGAATTTCCAAACTCCGTTCTGTTCGCCCATCCCTATTCCCTACTTAATAAAAAACCTATGGTTTACAATAATAGTTAAGGCTCTTGCAAATTCAATCATGCTATAAAAAGCATGGAAATTGCAAGTTAAGGCTCCTCCTTAACTTGCGAACCATGTAAGCAGTAAAGATGTACAGTCTCACATATTTTGCTTGATTCCAATTTAGGCTCCAAGTCCATACACCTACGTTTTGCATTCATCTTTCAGACCCAATCCTCTTTCTCTGCAGGTTGGGGACAACACTACCTGCCTTGCTCCCTGGGCTCTGAATCAACTGCTGCAGTCAGTTGGGACGTCCTTCTTGAAGCCCCCTGGGTATCCTGGGGGACGACTATGGAAAGGGCGTTCTCAGTGGCTGCACCAAGACTGTTGAACTCCCTTCCAGCAGAGGCCCGAGTGGCCCTGGACTTCTCTTTTTGGTGTCAATGTAAGTCCTGGCTGTTCTGCCAGGCTTTTGGTGAGGAAGACAGGTGAGGGATGGGGGAACTGGGTTAGAGTGGGAAGGGATGTAGGGTTTTTTGATGCCTCCTGCAATGATTTGTTATTTATTTTAATATTGTATTTATGATTTGTTTATGATATTTTATTGTGGTTTTATCATTTGTTAGGCACCCTGAGCTGCTTTAGCTGGAGGGGTGGGATATAAGTTTGGAAATAAATAAACACTGAAGCTGGGGAATGGAGTGAGTGAGGGGGTAGCAGCAGAGCTGTGGGGAGCCCAGAGATGGGAGAACAGGTTTTTTAATGAATACAATGCAATGCAGAAAATATTTCCTGCTGGCATAGTACAATGATGAGTAGCGTAACAGTGGGTGGTTTTACACACACACTTCTCCCAGAACTTTTGTGTGTAAAAAGTTCTCCTTGTAAACTGCTTTGCTCCAAGCAGCTGTGTGTCAGGGATAGGGGCTGGGGACAGAGAGGGACGCGGCGGCGCTGGTACCTGCGGGGCGCTCACCCCCGCCGGCGCCCCGGGTCCCGCCGGTTAGTACGCCTGCGCCCCCGCTGGTAGCAGGGGATGCAGAACACGCCCCTGCTCCCAACGCAGCGTCGGACCATAGCACGGCAACCAGAAGCCCTGCACGCATGCGCAAACCGCACCCGGAAGTAGGAGTGCGGCGATCCACGCGCTTGCTGGCAAAGGCAGGGGGCTCGCCTATTTAAACCTGGAGCGGGCAACAGGCAGTGCTGGTGATCGGATCTTGTGCCGTGAGACTGGCCCCCTGAGCGTGTTGTGTGGAGAGCGGAGTGACGAGCAAGGTTCTAGAGAGAGAGAGAAGTGAGAGAGAGAGAGAGCGAGAGGTGAGTGTGTGGGAGAGTGCCTGGGTAGAGAGAGAGTGTGTACGGTGCGAGTCCTTGTTTCCTGCTGCCCCTTCCAGTCCCCCTCTACCCCGTGTGCGTGTCCTGTCCCCTCCTGCTCCCCCCTGAACCCGGGGTTCCCCGGACCCTTCCCCCTGCTATACCACCACCGATTGGGCACCCCTATCCCTTCCCCGTGTGTAAGGATTTGTGGAATAGGATTAGGGTGGGCACCCTATCGCTTACCAGTCCCTGTGATGAGCTTCGGTGTGGGACTGCTCTTGTAGCTCGTTCCCTTCACCACTATAAGACCCTGAGGGATACTTTTGACCGGTTGAGTGCCCTTGCGAGTGACGGGCGACTGTGTACCCCTAACCCTGCGTGGTTCCCTAACAATATCACCAGCATTTACTGGAGTCTCGTCGCCCTACAAGCTCGGTTGAGTAAAGTCAGGGGGGTCATGGACCAGAGATTTGGGAGCGGGGGATTCCCAGCTAGGGTTATGGAGGGTGCGGACCCCTCTGCTGCCCCGGATCCGACCTTGGGGGAAGGGGCTTATGCAGCACCTCCCAGGGGCCCCGCGGTTGCGGGAACCGGACCTGAGGACGTGGGGGTCCTTGAGATCGTGTGAGGGTTACAGGCCCTGGCTATGGACGTCCGAGATTTACAGGAGCGTCCGCGGGACCTGGGCCCCCGGGAACCTAGGGGACCCTCAATTGCTAAGTTCAATGGGGACCGGAAAATGTTCCAGGGGTTCATAGCCTTGTGTGAATTGGCATTTTCCGTACAGCCCCGTACCTATGCCGCAGATCAGGCTAAAGTAGCCTTCATCCTGGGGCACCTAGAGGGGTTGGCCCTCTCGTGGGCCACTCCCCTGTTGATCAAGCAGGATCCATTGATTCGGGATTATGCGGCCTTTAAAAGGGAATTCACGTTTCTGTTCGACTATCCCCATAGGGTTCGGGATGCAGAAACGGCCATTTTGGAATTGAGGCAGGGGCGTGGGTCTCTCTTAGAGTATGTGGCCCAGTTTCAACAGTTAGCGGCCGAATTAGCATGGCCCGATAACGTACTCAAGGTGATGTTTCGGAAAGGATTAAATGATGAGATTAAGGACCAGCTAGCCTACACCCCATTGCCAGACAAGTGGGCAGAATTAGTGACCCTCACGATTCAGATCGACGAGCGCTTGGCCGAAAGACGGCGAGAGCGACAAGGCAACCGAGGAGCCATTCCCCGGCGTTATGTGCAAGTCCCTCCTCGCCCCGAGACACCGAGAGTGGAGGCCGGAGAACCGATGCAACTAGGGGCGTCCAGGGGACCTTTGCTTCCAGAAGAACGGGAACGACGACGCCAAGCCCGCCTATGCTTCTATTGTGGGGACTCGTCACATTTTGCGCGCTCCTGCCCACAACTACCCTTATCCCGGCGCCAGCCGGGAAACTACACGGGCCGAGACGACCAGGGGGCACCTCGGTAAATGCTACATCACCCCTGAAGACGGCGGCGGTCCCTCGACTTACCATTGATCATCTCCAGGTAATCTTAGGCCTTACGTGGGATAAGCACCACTCCCTAATTCGACGAGCCCTGATAGATTCCGGGGCTTCGAGTAACTTCATTGATCAGGGACTCGTGCAAAAATGGGGCCTCCCAGTACAACCCCGGGATCGGGCCGAAATAGTCCATGCCATCGATGGTTCCCCCTTAGCCTCCGGACCGGTGACACTTTGTACCCAGGCCCTTGTGGGACAGATCGGCGAACACCGAGAAACCCTGCAATTCGACGTGGTTCAGACACCTATGTTCCCTATAGTCCTGGGAATTCCGTGGCTTCAGCGCCACAACCCCCAGATCAACTGGGTTACCGGAAGGATGGGGTTTTTTTCTCCATTTTGTAAAAAACATTGTCTACAACCCCTCCCGCCGCCTGCAAGGGCACCCTGGAGCGCCCTAGTAACTACACCATTAACCGGGGACCTCCCAAGCAACTATTCGGACTTTGGCGATGTTTTTTGCGAACAAGAAGCAGCTGCGTTACCACCACACAGGCCCTACGATTGCTCGATAGATTTGCTCCCCGGAGGGGAACCGTCGTATGGGCGGATTTATGCCCTTGCCGAGCCAGAGTTAAAGGCATTAAAGGCATACCTCGACGAACATTTGCGCCGAGGGTTCATTCGGCCCTCTGTATCTCCGGCAGGGGCTCCCATTTTCTTTGTGTCCAAGAAGGACGGGGGCCTGCGGCCATGCGTAGACTACCGGAACCTGAATCGCATTACTATCAAAAATCGGTACCCATTGCCCCTCATCCCCGAGCTGTTGACCCGACTACACGGAGCCCAAATCTATACTAAATTGGATCTCCGAGGGGCCTACAATTTGTTGCGAATTCAGGCAGGGGACGAGTGGAAAACGGCGTTTCGGACCCGGTACGGGCATTTTGAATATCTGGTGATGCCGTTTGGCTTGGCCAACGCCCCTGCCGCCTTCCAACACCTAATGAACGACATATTTCGTGATATCCTCGACCTTTTTGTAATAATCTACCTGGACGATATCTTGATTTTTTCCACAACCGTGCAGGAACACATACAGCACGTGCGAGTGGTATTACAACGCTTACGCCAAAACCGTCTCTATTGCAAATTAGAGAAATGTACCTTTCACACGGCATCGGTAGCCTTCTTAGGCTTCATCGTTTCCCCCCAGGGCATTAAAATGGAGCAACAAAAGGTTGAGGCCATAGAACAATGGGCCCCCCCCAACAATGTCAAGGCATTACAACGCTTTCTGGGTAGTACCAACTACTACCGGCAATATATTCCAGATTATGCCTGTTTAACAACACCACTAACAAGATTATTGAAAAAGGGCTGTGTGTACGTATGGGGAACGGAGCAGCACCGCGCCTTTCAAGTCTTGAAAAAGGCCTTTATGCAAGCGCCGATACTCCAACACCTGGATTCATCTAAGCCGTACACGGTGGAAACGGATGCGTCCAGTACAGCCATTGGGGCCGTACTCCTGCAACCTGGACCTGATAACGCACATCTCCTGCCCTTCGCCTTTTACTCCCAACAGCTTACAAGTGCAGAACAGAACTATACAATTCTCGACCGCGAGTTGCTTGCTATAAAGGCGGCCTTTGAGGCGTGGAGACATCACCTGGAGGGGGCCCCCCACCCGGTAATTGTTATTACCGATCACAAGAACTTAACATTCCTCCAGACCGCGCGCATCACCAATGCGCGGCACGCCCGGTGGGCCCCGTTTTTTATGCGTTTTGCTTTTTCTATCCAGTATAGGCCAGGGCACCAAAATGTCCTCGCAGATGCCCTATCTCGATGCCAAGACGTGGAGGAACCGCCTGCGGATCGAGGATCCTTACTATTGCCCCCGCGAATCTTCGCAGGAACCTGGAAGCCGTCCCTGCAGCGGCTGCAAGTACGGTCCGGTAGAAGTAAAATCCTCTCACAGGATCCCCGCCTCCAACGGAGAGATAAGCTTTACTACCTGCAGAACCAGATAGCCGTTCCGGAATCCGAACGGCATGGACTTCTATGGGCCCACCATGACGCACCCTTAGCGGGGCACCCAGGGCAACGCAACACCCTCCGGCTGCTCCAGAGGCATTATTGGTGGCCATCAATACAAGGGGACGTGCAACGCTACGTTAAAGGATGTGCTGTTTGCGCCAGCACCAAGATTCCACGCCAACGCCCTCACGGGCTGTTACAGACGTCTGATGTCCCTCAAGGACCCTGGAAATGCATTGGTATGGATTTCATTGTAGAGCTGCCTCCGTCGAATTCCTTCACCACCATATTGGTGGTTATTGACCACTTTAGTAAATGTGGGCACTTTATCCCCTGCAAAGGGCTCCCAACGGCCGCACAGACAGCTCAGCTTGTGCTACAAAATATAATTAAACTCCATGGACTTCCGGGGGAGATTAGAACCGATAGGGGGGCCCAATTTGTATCTCGCCTATGGAGGGCCTTATTTTCAATATTACAGGTTCGCCTCAGTCCAACCACAGCATACCACCCGCAGGGGAATGGTCAAGTTGAACGCATCAACCAGACGTTAGAGCAGTACCTCCGCTGCTATAGTGACTATCTACAAGACGACTGGGCCCGATATCTCCCCCTTGCCGAATTCGCCTATAACAATGCCCCCAACGCATCGCTGGGAAACTCCCCCTTCTTTGTTACCTATGGGTACCACCCGCGACTCTGTTTCCCTGAGTTGACCGATGTCCAAGTACCCGCAGCGGGGGCCTTGGTTCAGCGAATGCAACAAGCCCATCAACAGGCCAAACGATCATTGGCAACCGCACGGCAACAATTCAAAAAATATGCTGATCGGCACCGTCGCCCAGCTCCTGATCTCAAGGTAGGAGATTTAGTTTGGATTGATCGCCGACATTATCCTTCCACTCGCCCCTCCACCAAGTTAGACGTACGCTATATTGGACCGTTCCCTATTGTGCGTAAGATTAATGAGGTTACGTTTCAAGTGCAACTGCCCCCGTCCTTGCACATTCACCCTACCTTTCATGTTTCCCTTCTGAAGGTCGCATACCCCCCATTGTTCCCCCCCCCGGCACCCGAGCCGCCCGCGGAACTGTCCCCAGCTGTCGCCCCCGAGCACGACGTCCGGGCTATCTTGGACTCCCGGCAGCGCCGGGAGACGCTGCAGTATCTTGTTGATTGGCGGGGCTATGTCCCCTCTGAGCGTTCCTGGGAGCCCGCCTCTGCAGTTAGCGCCCCTCGCCTGGTGCGTGCATTTCATAACCGTTTTCCCGGCAAGCCGGGACCGCCACGCCACCTGCAGGGCGGGCCTGGAGGGGGGGGTACTGTCAGGGATAGGGGCTGGGGACAGAGAGGGACGCGGCGGCGCTGGTACCTGCGGGGCGCTCACCCCCGCCGGCGTCTCCGGGTCCCGCCGGTCAGTACGCCTGTGCCCCCGCTGGTAACAAGGGATGCAGAACACGCACCTGCTCCCGACGCAGCGTCGGACCATAGCCCGGCAACCAGAAGCCCTGCACGCATGCACAAACCGCACCCGGAAGTAGGAGTGCGGCGATCCACGCGCTTGCTGGCAAAGGCAGGGGGCTCGCCTATTTAAACCTGGAGCGGGCAACAGGCAGTGCTGGTGATCGGATCTTGTGCCGTGAGACTGGCCCCCTGAGCGTGTTGTGTGGAGAGCGGAGTGACGAGCAAGGTTCTAGAGAGAGAGAGAAGTGAGAGAGAGAGAGCGCGAGAGGTGAGTGTGTGGGAGAGTGCCTGGGTAGAGAGAGAGTGTGTACGGTGCGAGTCCTTGTTTCCTGCTGCCCCTTCCAGTTCCCCTCTACCCCGTGTGCCATGTCCTGTCCCCTCTTGCTCCCCCCTGAACCCGGGGTTCCCCGGACCCTTCCCCCTGCTATACCACCACCGATTGGGCACCCCTATCCCTTCCCCGTGTGTAAGGATTTGTGGAATAGGATTAGGGTGGGCACCCTATCGCTTACCAGTCCCTGTGATGAGCTTCGGTGTGGGACTGCTCTTGTAGCTCGTTCCCTTCACCACTATAAGACCCTGAGGGATACTTTTGACCGGTTGAGTGCCCTTACGAGTGACGGGCGACTGTGTACCCCTAACCCTGCGTGGTTCCCTAACACTGTGGTCACTTGGTCTCCATGGCAGCCCCTCACGCCTACAGATGTGGCTACTCTAGACTGCCTCAGGGCAGTGTGTGTGTGAAGAATGCATCCAGGAACTGCCTCAGGGCAGTGTGTGTGTGAAAAATGAACCTGGAACTTACTTGTGGACTTGTAAACCCAGAAGATTGAAAAATCTGGAACTTTAAGGTGTGTGTAAAAATGCCCAGTGATAGTCAGTTCATATCTTAAAGTCCAGACTACCATGTCTGCACTTGAATTTTAGAATGGTTTAATTAGAGTATACTAACACATCCCAACATGCTTATTAGATCCCCTATTGAAGGCAAACTTCAACTCCAGTCATGAAAACACTTCTGTATATGCAGTCCTGTTAAAAACAATGGTAGTACATTACTAGGAGACTGTCTTCAGTATCTGTGTCTTACAAAGTAATGATAAAGGAGCACACAGTTCCCCCTCCCCAGACCAATCCGCTTGGGGTTTCTGCTTGGATCAGGTTGGGGAGGGTAGTGGCAGTGCTCGCAGTTCAGGCTGAGCTGGAGTGGGTGGAGGAGGGATGTGGGGGGTGTTTGCCTCACCCCCACCCTCTCCAGTGCCCTTGGGACCACAGCTACCCCCACCCTCCCCAACAGAGACTGCTCAGGATTCCTCCTTGGGCTGTGCTGGGAAGGGAGAGGGTAGCTGCAGTGCTTGAGGGGACTGGGCTGTGGTGGGTGGGATGCTGGACGTTACCCCCCACCCACCCTCAGTTCCATGGCTAAGTCACCCTCCCCAGCCCAGTTCACTCATGATTCCTCCTCAGGCCAGGCTAGGAAGAAGGAGGGTAGTTGCAGTGCTTGGGGGTTGGGTCGTAGTTGGGGGAGTGCCAGGGGTTGCCTCCCACCCACCCTCCTCAGCCCTCTCAGGTACATAGATAACTCCCCCTCCCCATTCTGGTCCACTCAGGATTCCTCCTTCAGCCAGGTTGGGAAGGGGGAGGGTAGTAACAGCACTCGGGGGGTGGGCCGGGCTGAGGAGGGTGGGGTGTGTGCTGAGGGTTGCCCCCATGCTTCCCAGCCTTCTAGAGCCCACAGCTAACTCCCACTCAGCTGGTCCACTCAGGATTCCTTCTCAGGCCAGGCTGGGAAGGGGCAGGGTAGTGGACAGCAGCACTTGAGCAGACTGGGGCGGGTGTGGGGGGTGCCATTGGTTGCCTCCCCTCTCCTTCCCTTCCTCCCTAGCCCCCTCAGGCCAATGGCTAATTCACCCTGACATGCACCCGCCATCTTCACTGACTCCACACAGTCCTGGCTCCCACCTAGTAAAATGCACTGTGCATGTGTTGCATAAGTTCAGCTTTGCATTCTTTCTATAGAATAAAATGGTACCTTCAACATCTAATAATTTTAAGCATAGTACAGGGATTTACTTATTTATTAAAAGAGAAGGCACCCTTCAACACCAGGCTTGAATTATGTAAAAGGGTTTCAGCTCATAACACACAACTATAAAAGCCACAGGCCAATCAATTTGAGACAATTGGAAACACCCACAGAACTGCTCCCTTGCATCCCATTTCTAAACTGCTCTAGCTTAGCAAGTCCTCATCCAATGTGTCTGAAATTTAGACAGATTCCACTTCTCACCCCAGTAATCCTTCATGCAAAATGTCATAGTCATAGTGTAAATCATCTCAATTTTAAAAGCAATCGAATGTTCATACTTTATAATGAACAGTGCACTTCACTTTAACATACAGGCACTACCATTAGGGGTGAAATGGCAAGCAGCAGAGGCAGCTCTTTTTGTTGGACATGTTGAATCTGACACCGCCTTCATGTACACTGCAAACCCCACTGAAGCAGCGGCACTTACCAATATTTTCTGCTGCTTTCCTCTCAAGCATATTGCTGTTCTCCTCCTTTTTGAAAGTTTCAGAGACTCTCGTGGACTTCTGCGAACTGTCGTAAACCTTCGGGATCTTCTGTATAATTTCATAAAATTTCATAAATTGCTGTGAACTTCCATGGGACAACTGCCAAAAATTGTTAATTAGAACTCTTTATATGTCAAAAACAGTTGTCCGAGAGTCACATAAAGAGAAAGAAAAACCATGAACTGTATAATCAAACTTTAAAATTCATATGTATGCTGTGATCTGATTTATGGGAAATAGAGCACATGAAAAATTAAAACTCAAGACTATGAACTGAACACATAGACCACGAATGAAGCCATTTTCTCTTCCATGTGCTTTGGGATTTAGTACCATGTGACTGATATACAGGTGATGGATTTGCTGTTTTTATACTTTCCAGTTTGTTCCTTGAATTCTTTCAGAAAATTGTCAGTATTCATTGATTGCTTAAAATTAGCTGTTATCGCCCATTCAGTGTTGGCTGTATTCCAATATTTTGTCATTATTTAACAGATGCCATTTTAAAATGGACCACCAGTGAGGGGGTGGTCTGTGTCCGGCAGGTGGAGTGCCACTGCAGGGGCTGTGCATGGGGGGAAGGAGCGGATGGACGCACACCCACCTCCACTCACCTCCACGCATGGAGCAACCCACCCTTTCGCTGGTTGCTCCGTGCATGGGGGGGAAGGAGGTGGAGATGGGTGGAGGTGCATGGCTCACGGGAGCACACAACCACACACCTCCACATTCAAACGGGACTGGGTGGACATGAGTGGGGATGTCTCATTTAAAATCAGTTCAATGAGTGTTGGCAAACAAGGTGATAGCCTGCTGCAGTTGGGGTTTGGTTCGTGTAGCCTCCACTTATATGTTTACTGTGTTCAACCTAATAAACGGGCAGCTCTCTGTGTGTATTTCATGCACTTGTGGGAAGTCCCAATTTGTGGCACTGGTGAAAGCGAGAGTGGAGAGAGGTGCAGGAAGTAGTCGCTCCTCAGACACTCTAGCATTTTCACCCATAACTCAATGGTGCTAGCAGACCTGTACATGCAGAGGTGCTGCATGCACCCTAACTGCAAGACTCAGACACGTGAGCATGTTAGCCAGTATTCGCCCACATGACAAGCTCTGTATTCTCTGTTACCCCACTGTGAGTGGGGGCTGTGGGTTCAGTGGGTGGAGGCCATGAGGTGGGTGGAGGCAAACACCTAATAAATGAGTCGGTGAACACCCACCTGGTGTGGGCTAATGTTCACTAATGTCTTGTTTGTTAACACCCAATGTGCTCTTTTCAGATCATCAGCCTTTTTTTAAAGAAAATAATTTGTTTTGAATAAGTCTGTCTCATTCTAGTGTGTGTTGTGGGGCCTTGAAGTCCTTTTTCTTTACTGTGCCTGCAGTGAAATCATGTGAGAACTTTGAAAAAAATTAGAATTTCCTAAACTGTTGAGGCTAAGTAAACAGAAAACTAAGGCCTGGTCTGTGCACAGGAAAAGCTATTATGGTAAGGTGTATGGGTTTGTCGGGGGGGGGGAGGGGGGGTTGTCCGTATTATCCTATCAGTGTAAGGCCTATGGTGGGCACACTTTTGCTGGTGTAAAGACCCATTATGCTGATATATTTTTTTTTCTAGAAGTTATATTGGTGTTTGTCCTTTTACATCTATAGAAATGGGCCTATACTATATCAGTTTTAAAACAAGTTGTAGTTATGCCACCAATGGAAAGACTAGGTGTAGATTAGGCAAAAGGCTGAACTAGCTCTTTAGGTGTGTGGAAGAATTCTCATTATGGATGGGGGAGGGATAAGAATGTTAAGTGTCTTGTTACAACCTATGTAACTGATATCGAAACTAACTTATCTATAATGAAGAATGTAGAGCGCCAATAATCAGCTTCCCCAAAGGACGTATAATGTGGAGGATTCATTACAGTTAGCCTCTAATGACTGGATCTCCACTGGGAAAATGCTTATGTTTAACTGCCATAGCTAAGAACACTTGTAAAGTTTCCAGTAGTCATTGGTTTTTATCTCTGGGGTTGGACAAGATGACCCTTGATGTAACTTCCAACCCTATAATTCTATGATTATAATATAACCTCCTCAAAAATTCCCATTGGATGATATAGGAGCACTACCCAAATAGCACATAAGGGTCCTTGACAGGTAATTTTAATAAATATCACCCTCCATAAAGATCCAAAGCTGCTTATCTTGAGTGATCAGATACCATGGTACTATTTAAATGTAGTTCCTAAATCCTAAATTAATCTTTTGAACTAACTCCAACCTTGAGATTTGTGGAAGATCATTCTCCCCCAAGTGGATCACCAGGACATGATGCTCAGGCCTATTCAGCAACCCATGGACAGTAGGCATTAGCTGGCTCCACCACATCCTTTTCCATCCCTTTCACTGTATCTCAGCATGGTCACTTAAACCCATCTGAGAACCAAATTTGTGGATTTGGACATCCAATAGATGATACTATGTCCGATGATCCACACTCACTTCTGCACACCCTGCTCCAGACTCCCTAAATTGACAAACAAGAAAGTTAAGTGAGCAGGGAGAATGAAACACAGCACTATTCCAACCTTAAACACTTAATGGCCTCCACTGGCTGGGAGCGGGCAGATGTATGAGCAAAATGCTTCTGACCTCCACCTACCCAAGGCCTGAATCTCCTGTTCCCTAAAACCTGCTGCAGCAGCAGAGGAGGCAGCCCCAATCCTAAATGGATGTGTGCTAAACAACTGCTTTTGCTGCCCTAAATTGCTCAGACACCGCTTCATTACAGCTACTACGAACTGGTAGCTGGTTGGCAGGCATCCATTGCTATGCCTAAACAAGTATCCCCTTCACCTATTATGCATGATGACATATATATCCCCATGAACCTCTCTGGGCACGTAACACAATCTCTTGGCTCGTATGACCCATGCACCCCTTCCCGCTGATCTGATACGGACCATCTTGCCCACAAAAACATTACCCCATTGCAGATCGGCCAGCTGCAGGGCCCTGCCTGACTTATCTAAATGCGAGCCAGCGACTACCTCACTCAACATAAAAGCCCCATAGAAAGCCACCTTAAAAGTGTCCATGAATAGAAGTTCTTCGTCTGACCCTGTACAAATCCAACCCAAGGTGGACACCATGTCCACCCGGTGCCATGGGGTAATAGGAAGATGACTATTGCCTCTGCTGATCTCCTCCCTCTGCCAAGATACAAGCAAGCCCCACAGGAATGGGTTCTGGCCTGCACAGAATGTCCTGCTAGTCTGCAGAAAAAGGAGATGACTGCCCCTCTAGTTGCTATAATACCTGGTGCTAATCCATGCTGGTGCAACCACAACCTGTAGCAAATTATTTGGGGGAGGGGGATCAGCAAATCATCACTTCACCCTTCTGCCAACCTATATCCCTGAAACTCCCTGAAAGTCCTCTCATGGTGCCCTGGTGCTTGGGGTGACAGTATTGAAAAGTTCTAAGACTCAAGGCTCCACAGCTCAGCAAAGACAAACTCCGGTGTTCTGTTCACCCTGGGAGCTAGCGCCTGAAACGCTCCATCTGTAATTGAAAAAGAGAGTCCGTTACGTTGTTGATCGTACCTGGTATATGCTTAGCAGAGAACAGAATGTTATGTTTCAAACAGACTAGTACAAATACCCTGGTCAGCCGTGTCACCCTGCTCAATTTGGAAGAGAGTGAATTAACCACATGCATCACTTGGAGGTTGTTGCACCAGAACCATACCTACCATTTGCAAAGTGGTTGATCCAAAGATGTACTACTACCACTATAGGGAAAAAACACCAAGAAGGTCAGGTCCTTTTTAATACCCCCTCGTGTCCAGGACGGGGGACACCTCTCGGAGTACCACTGGCCTCTGAAAAAGATCCCAATGCCAGCCACATCGGAATGTACTTGTAGATCAGCTTCCAATGGTCCACCTACCCCAGAACCCTGCCCCTGACAGTGGCTAGTTGTGGTTGCTTCAGAGAAGAGCATAACAGATCATACAATCCATTCCCCACTGTTCAGTCCCAGCTCTTTGCAGCCAGAGGTCTCATCTCATGACCAATTTGACTAAGTTATTTATGGACCCATCCTCCAAGAACTTAGGCCGTTTTTAGACGAGCGCGGCGGCGCCCGCGCTTGTTTCCAAAAAAGCCGGCAGCTCGTTCTACACGAGACGCTGCCGCCGAATACGCGCATGTGCGGCCCGACGCAAGTCCATTTCCAGCCGCGTCTGACCAGCCTCGATCGCCGACCCGTTCAGTTCGCTCACGGAAATGGATGCGCGTCGGCCGCGCATGCGCGTATTCGGCGGCAGCGTCTCGTGTAGAACGAGCTGCCGGCTTTTTAAAGAAACAAGCGCGGGCGCCGCCGCGCTCGTCTAAAAACGGCCATAGTCAATCTTTTTAAAACTTACTTATACTGTTAGCTTTTAGAACATCACCTGGTATTTAGATCCACGGGTTAATTGTGCACAAAGTGAAAAGTATTTCCTTTTGTTTTTAAATCTGCTGCCAGTTAATTTCATCAACTTTACTTTAGGGGAGTAAAGAACAGCTCACTATTTACTTGTTCCTTAGCACTCATGATTTTTTCAATCTCAATCATATTTCCACCTCTGTTGTCTTTTCTAAGATGAAGAGCCCTAACCTTTTGAGTCTCTCCTCATATGGAAGTCATTCCATATCTTTTAGAAAATACTATATTTTATTGAGAATTTTATTGAAACTTTTTCTTATTTTTAAAAATAAATATATTTAAGAAGGAACAATTTCAAGGCAAGCAATTATGACATATGGTACATCATTACAACAAATGGGTTATATGTCACACCTTAAACCATTACCATTTATGTAATATCTCCATGTTCAACAAAAAATAGTATTTGTAGAAACTTGTTAGACAGATAATACAAGATTAACAGTTAATCCCCTGAGAAAGGGAAAAGAAAAAGGAAAGAGGAAAAGGTATGGGGAAGAGAAATATTTAACTATGGGAGAATCACCATTCTATACCTTTAATCGTTTTGAATTACTGTGCTGGGATAAATCTATCCCAACAACTAAATTTAACGGAAAGAATGGAATATAAGTTACTCATCCCCTTCATATTGTCTTCAGACTATATTTGAAATGCATTAGCATTATGAATTAAATGCTAATTAATGGGATGGACATATTTTTCCCCAGTAAGCAAGCCAATTTTCATGCTAGCTGTAGCCAGATGAACATTAATATGACACAAAACTCATTTAGATATTATGGCAACATAATACAACAGACTTGAGACTTAAGACAGACTCGGGTTAACTACAAAGGGCAGATTAGTATGTGACCTATGTTGTTTAAAATCCTTCATCTGCCTGCCTGCAGCTGGAGAGTCTCTGGAAACGAAGGCTAAAAATAGAGATAAAGTAAAGGATTCTGCTTAGACTTTAAGTTCTTGGAAAACTCACTGATCCTCCAGGAACATTGGATTCCAATACACGGAAAGAGAGCCTCCTTCTCACCACTGGAGCCTGGAATTGCTCTGTGGACCCTCCTCCACAGTCACCATTCATAGGCTCCAAAAGGAACCTGACATGGCCAGCCGTTCCTCCCTGCCGCAGTCTGCTTGCATGTTGCCCCCCACCCCTCAACACACACCATAGATTTGCGGTCATTCGCCTGATGCGCTAGGTTGGTGTCCATGACTCCATGGTGTGGGATGTGCTTGCAATCCCCATCGAATGGGGGAACAGGGCGGGCCCATGCCGTGGGTGCACCATGCCCCTCAACACACAGGAGGTGGCCCTGGGATACTGCATTGCCTGCCATTTCTCCAGATTTGTCTGCACGGCAGGCACCACATTCCTGGTGATGATGCCATGTGGAATGGCCCCACGGCAAAAATCTGGTGGCTGCTGGATACACAAGTAGGTAAATCCAGGGGGAATGTGGGGCAATCTCCTGTTTGTCCACCTCATTTTTATATTGCTTGTAAAGAGAACTGAGAGATCACAAACGCTGGATTTTGAGTTATAATAACTTTAGGCACCTTGCCCTTGGTTGTGTTAGCTATTTTTGTATCCGTTCTTTTGTCTGTACATCTCTCCTTCAAATATTACTAGCAAGAAACTACTGAAACCACTCTAAGAGCACATTTTGTAAAGTACACAGTTACAATCTCTTCATATTGCCTTTTGTAAAATATCATTCTACTGATGTCGTCATTGCTTGCTTGGAAATGAAGATATGTGGGTTGATCACCAACTGCAAATTCATAATGTAGTTGGATCAACTGCATTATGGAAAAGAAAGAATCTGAGTCACTGAGACAAAAAAAGACAGATGATGTACCTTTCCTCTTTCATGAGATTAATTTTGACACTGAAACTCTATTTTGACAAGATATCTGTCCTTTAGTTGGAATTATGAATCAGGGGCATCACATTCTAATGCTTCAACATTTGACAATCTCTACTGTATTTATTTCTCATGTGGATATACCCTAGCAATGTATGGATTCTATTATTGGAACTGTAACAAACTGTAACAAACCTGAACCTGGCCTAAGTCACTACAGAATCCAATCCCACATCAGTCCAAGCAGCACTTTCCTTTCCCCAAAGTGCTTTTTGTTTATAGAGTGCAATGCCTTATCCCATATAATATACATGATGCCAATCATCATCTGCTTCACCTTTGCCATAAAGGCCAGGATTTTCTGGGCACCAGTTATGAAGGCCCCCTTGGCCTGGTACATTCCCCGCCAACTAGTTCCCCCTCTGAATTGACCCTACTGGTCTGGCCCGGCCCCTTGCCAGCCAGGTCCCAGGGATAGCCTTGTGGGCCACAGGACTGGCTACCTGGTCCCCTTCCTCTG
This sequence comes from Sphenodon punctatus, assembly GCA_003113815.1. Taxonomy (NCBI): domain Eukaryota; kingdom Metazoa; phylum Chordata; class Lepidosauria; order Sphenodontia; family Sphenodontidae; genus Sphenodon; species Sphenodon punctatus. The sequence goes on along the minus strand of QEPC01015474.1, from coordinate 4,862,786 downwards.
GGATTTCAGGAATGCCCCTTGTGAATCAAAACCCTCTGGGTCAGTGCCTCTCCCTGGTGGTCTTCTGCCTTTGAGCTATTCAGCTCCCTTTTATAGTTGAGGCTCAGCTGGTTCCCTCAGTTAGCTTCTTATCCACTTGGCCATTCAAAGGCCCCAATGCCTTTTGAAGTCTGGCTCGCTCCCTTACCGCTGCACCCATACAGGAACTTACCCCAAGCTCCATGATCCTGGTCCTGAAAGGGCCTGCAGTGACTCTGAGTGCTTCTGGATGGCCATGGATGCTGTGTGCCCCAAGAGCTGCTCCACAGGTGCTCCTCCCACTTCTAGTCCTACCTGGTTCCACTTTAGATGGACCCAATGGGTTTCTGGGCCCGCGGTCTGCCCTTGCGGAGCCCCCTCCCCCTGCACTATAGAGTTGCAGGCGATCACCTGATGCTGTAGGCTGGTGCCCTCAACGCTATAGTGTTATCCCATCACATGGACATTTAATCCTGTGCCCTGGGTTTGGCTGGCAAGCTCCACCACCGGTGCTCCAGAACATTCCGGAGCACCGCCGGCAGGGCTGCCTCAGAGTAGGCACAACATGCTCCACTTGCACATCTGGCAGGGTGCTTCTAAACAGACTAACCAACCTGGGGGTGAAGCGAGCTGGCGTGGGCAGAGCCGGGGCTGCTGTCTGGCTAAAAGCACCCTTTGTCACAGGCACACTGATACAGTTAATTGGTTGCAGTGGAGTTTCTGCATAATGGTGCAACTAATTCCCCTAACGCCCTCCCCCTTTTGCTCTGGGGGTGAGGGTCATTTGTCCCACTGCCTAGTTTGAAGGAAGGAGCAGGGATTGGAGAGCCCGCAGGCAAGAGGCAAGGGTAACCTTGTTGCAACCAGGAGTGTTGCTAGGCAACGCCAGGGTTTCAGCACAAAGCAAGTTTCGTGAGTGTGAGATTTGGACAAGAGCACCTCTTGAATAGTTGGGTTCCCTGCCACCATTTGACTTCAGCAGGGAGCAAGGAAAGTGTGACCTTGTAAAGCGCCAGGTACATTGCTGGTGCTATATAAATGCTTATTAATAATAATAATAATAATAATAAATTAATAAATACATTAATAATAATCCCTGCACCTTCTGGGAGGTCTTTAAGGAATCCAAAGGTAACAGGGCTTCATCGGGGTGAGTTAAAGGGCAAGCAACTATTGGCGGCACATGCACTGGACCAACTGTGGCAGCAAGGCAACTGGATGAGTGACTCCATTGATTGGGTCCTGCATTAGGGTTGAGGTGCTGAGAAGGGTGTACTACGCAAAAGAAGGGTGGTAGAAGGACCCCCAAAGGGAGAGGGCAGACAGAAAGGCGGCCTAGAGGAGCCCTCCCGAGGCCTGGACCCTCAGGTGAGACAAACGAGGCTATTTTAGTAGTGCTGGAGTAGAGGATGGTTGGGTGTGAGCAGCTGATGCATTCGCTGGCAACAGGGGCGGCCTCGGGAGGGCGACACAGGTCCAGTGATCCCTCCAGTAGTGCAGATATCAAAAGGGGCAACCGCCTTCCACAAGCTCCCACTCTACACAGGAAAAGCAGACCCACCCATTCCTCCAAATGATAGGCTGAGGCTTATGGGGTGAAGAAGGGGGATTCCTTCTCATTTCAGTGAGGAGGCTCTGGATGTGAGGCTCCTCAGAGGTACCCCCGTAGAGACTCAGGAGAATCAGGTTGAAGAGCTTATGAAGAGATTAGATGTACTGGAACAAAGCATCCAGACCCTGGCAAGCAGACCCATCACAGAATCCGCTTTCCACCCAGGAGCAGCAGGAACTTGGAATGCCAGGCATAGTGCCAGGGGAGAAAATGGGGCATTGTAGTTGCAGAGGTGGGATGGTGCTGGCCCTGGTGTCACGGAGGAACATAGGGTCATACACGTGTAACACGGGTCTACATGTAGACTACAAGTCTGGTAAATATGTAAAGCAAAAGGTTCCATATGTATGTAATGTTACATTTGAGAACTGTTTGTTGATTCCCCCCAGACGGGTGGCCAGAGACATTTATATGCTAATGCAGGCAGCCATTGCCTATGTGCAAGAGACACAGAAAGCTGATAGCAACAACAAAAGGAATTCTAGAAGCCTCAAGAAGATACAAGGAGTTTCCTCCTGGGGATATAAGGAGTTGTACCCCAGAGGGGACAGGGACTATCAGGAACTCACTCACCATCTTGCAGCCAGGAGGGCTGACTGAGCTGAACTATGAACTGAGAGACAGGACTTTGCTCTCTAGCAACTCTATGTCTGAAGACCCAGTCACTTACATCAAGGACTGAGAAGAACTTATGGACCTTTGTAGGGTAAGATGCTTATTTAGGAACTCAACCAGTATAGATCAGGAATGCGTTATATTTACCTTTGATTTCTAGTAACCACTCTGTATCAACAATCTTGCTTATGTAATCAATAAACTAACTTCTTATCTTTATGAAGAAGTGTCTGGGTCTAACATTGGAACACCAGTGAGCAACAAGAGTTCTCAAGCTCTTGCAAACCCAGAGAGTAAAGAGTCTGTAAACAGGAAGGATCGGACCCTTGAGTGACAAAGGGGTTGTCCCTGCGGCAGGCTTGAATCAGCCAGGGAGAGAAAACTGATCCAAGTGGGCTGTACGCAAGGGAAACTGAGTAACTCAAACCCAGTAAAGTGGGGGTGCAGACCTCCAACCTGTGACACCTGGCCATTGGTTCAGGTGGAGTTCTCAGACACCCAGAAGCTTCGCTGGAATGGGGCATGGATGAGGCATACCCCCTCCCCCCCAATATAATTTGAACTGGCAATAAAGACTATGGCCATTAAAACCCCAAATTGTGCCCTTGTCTCCTTGCAGGATATGGTGACAATTCTCCTCGCCCCTCTTCCCCTTTTGCCTTGGGGGTGAGGATCATTTGCACCACTCCCTAGTTTTCAGGAAGGAGCAGGGATTGGGGATGCCACAGGCAGAAGGTGAGGGCAGCCTTGATGCAATCCGAAGCATTGCTAGGCAATGCCAGAGTTTCAGCACAAAGCAAGTCTCCCGAATGAGACATGTGGACAAGGGTGCCATTTGAATAGCTGGGTTCCCCGCCATAGTTTGAGCTCAGCGGGGAGTGAGGAAGGCGTGATCACCTGCCCCTATCCCTTTTTTAGCACTGTGGGTACATAACTGGCTGCTATGTTGGACCAAGAAGAAATACAGGTAGGGCTGAAACAGCAAGCCACTGCAGTAGCTGTTTCCAACAGAAAGAGCTCTTCCGCAATGAGAAACACAGTGTGATAGAGACGTTCATTCAGCTACATTCATTCCGCTACTTCTGTCGTTCCACTACTTTCATTCTGCTATTTCCGCTTGCACTTTCTGACATGTGGTCATGGTGCGAAGAAGCGGAACAAAGTTTCTGCCGACACGTTCTGAGATTATTCTGACACTTTCTGAGATTATTCCGATACTTTCTGATAATTCCAATGTTACAAAGCAAAGGGCATGGGATTAGGCTGCGTTCCCATCTCCGGTGGTGGCGGTGGCAGAGGGAGGAGCCAGGGAAGCCACGGCAGTGCAGAGGAGCGGCCTGACATGCGCAAGAGAAGCCACGGCAGATCCCCATTCGCACTGGCTCTTTTCCTGTCAGCCAGCTCCTCTGCACTGCCATGTCTTCCCTTGCCTCTCCCTCTGCTGCCACCGCCACCGCAGATGGGAATGCAGCCTTAGCGGAATGCTGGCAGAAAAGCTGCAGAAAGTCGTGGGCAATTCCGAAATAGTGGTGCGAAAAAAGGAGTTGCCACTTCAGCCCTGAATACAGGGTTTTCAGATTGGCATGTAAAATCCCTGGTTTTTGCCTTCCACACAGTGCATAAGAATAAGTGGTTTGGCTTGGCTATAGTGCAGGCTTTGCGGTTTATTCAATTTGTTGCACTCTGACGGGGGGCAAGTTAACATTTTGATATTTGGTTAAAGTACACATTGCATGTTAAGGAAGATGTTGTTAAGGTTAACTGCTGGGTGTAGGGACTGTTGGGGCACTTCTAAGAGAGTGGGGGGTTCACAATGCACCCGAGAACCAATGTGGTCCTGTGTCCTTGCACCCTTTTTATACCTTGGTCTCAATGTTCCCCATTGAGACAAAGCCAACACCTCTCCCATCCATGGGCTGTGTCTGTTGGGTGAAGGGGGAGGTGGCATTAGGTTTGTTATATTAATGGGGTGTGATCTGAGAGACAGCCTTGGTGTTGTTGGTTTTATTGTTAGTTGTAACTGGACCCAGTTTGTTATGGGGCAGAGTTAATCCCGTCCCCACCACACACACAGTATAATTTGAATTGGCAATGAGAAGTACAGCAGTTAAAACCGAACAATGTGTCCTTGTCTCCTTCTGGGATGTGGCAACAAAACAAAAATAGTTAGGAGATAAATTCTTTTCCATACTGTAGCATTTTCTGAGGGAAATGGTTAGGAGGTCAGTCTCCATATTTGTATTGCTGTGCTTCAGGGAATGGAAGGTGCTAAGAGTCCAAACTAAGTACATCAAGCACAGGAGCAAGTTCTGTTCTTCTATGCAAGTGTTTGGGAGTGGTTAGGTATGTGGAAGGAAAAATTTTGAGTCTGTTCCATATTTCTCTGGACAGTACATCTGGCTTGGGGTGGGCAGAGTAATCCTTTAATGGCAGTAGCAGATTCCTTCCATCCTGCTGCATACCAAATGAAGAGGGAACCATGGAAAGAATTTGCTTTTCAGCCACAATCTCGGGTCTGCTTCTGATATACTGCAGCTATGTGCTGTTGTGGTGAAAATCTGAAGGTAAACATGTCTTTAGACATAATGTCAACAGGTGTCTGAATGTGTGTTTTGACCTTGATATGAACACTAGTTTGGCCCTGTGTTCACCATGTGGCGCTGCTTAGACACACAACCCATCTTGGGGCAAATCAGTGTTTTTCTCATCACCCTATCTCAACACACAAGCGCTGTCACCCAGAGGGGCCAATCCAGGATCCGGGGAGTGAGGTGATCCCACAGGTAAGTGGGACTCAAAACTTGTAGGGCTTTAAAGGTAAAAACCAACACCTTGAATGGGCCCAGAAGTTATAGGCAGCCAGTGCAGAGAATGGAGCACTGATGCTATATGCTCCCAGTGGCCCATCCTCATAAGGAGAGAGGCCTAGGTTAGACAAAAAAGAGAGAAATACTTGGGTGTCATCAGCATATTGATGACACCGAACATCAAAGCCTCTCACAACCTCACCTAATGACTTCATACACACGTTGAATAGGAGGGGGGACAGAATCGAACCATGCAGGACTCCACACATGAGGTCCTGGGGATACGAGGAATAGTCCTCCAACACCACATGCTGGGTCCTACCAGACAGGAAGAAACAGAACCATTTGAGAACAATTCCACCTATCCCATCCCAGTCTGCAAGTGGGCCTCCAACACTGCATGATCAACTGTGTCAAAGGCCTCTGATAGATCTAACAGGATCAGTAACAACCCCGATCCAACTCATGGCGGAGGTCATCGACCAAGGCTGTAAGTGCAGTCTCAGTGCAATAACCAGGATAAAAGCCAGATTGCGACAGTATACAAGCAGCATCCATAATCTGTCTCCAGTCAAATCTACAATGGGTTGAAGGCCCTCGACACCAGATGGGATTTACACCGGATACCTCCTATCGAACCAGGTCTCTCTCAAAATAATGACTACACCAACTCCCCATCCTCAGTCCATGGCTGATGCTGTATGGATTACCCAGCTGGAACAAGGTCAGCCAGGATAGGCCCTGACTCAGTGTCCACCCAGGATTCCATAATACACACGAGATCAGTCACCTGGTCCAGGATTAATTCCCAGACCATGGTGGATTTATTTTATGACCAACCTTGTGTTTATCAGCATGAAAAACCAGGCCTGGGGCCCTCGGACCCTGCTCCACCCAACCACCTGCCTACGGGCCAGCGAGGGGAACGGGCAACAGATGGCTCTCCCACCTCGCTGTTTGAACCATACCCCAAGAGGGACCATAATTGCCCCAGCCCATCACAACTCCAATGGCCATGCCCCCCCAGCCAGAGCCTCTCCCGGAGTCCCTCCTCCAGCCTGTCCTGCCCAGCAGGTGAGGGAGACCCCTGCCCCATCACAAGGGGATACATAATATCCCCTGGGATCAATTCCCCCCTTCACTGGGGGGAAAATCCCCTTCCACCCTAACCCAGTCCCCCTCACCCCCTCCTCTCACCAGGGGGTGAATTAGTTACCCCAGTAACCACCCAACAAAAAAACCTAACTCCAACCCCTCCTTCCAAAACAAAACTTCCCCTCCCTCTTATCCTAAGCTCCACCCAAAAGAGTACCTAAGTAAAGTTCCGTCTCTCCACCCCAGACAGAAGCCTGCCAGAATTAGCCCTAATTTAGCCCTCTCACCTGTCATTAATAACAACAGAAATTTCCCCCAATCTCCCCAGACCCAGGTGTGCACACATGTGGCGCTGCCAGGCAGCAGGCTGCTGAACACTCCCTCTGGTCCCGGACATTCTCCCTGGGGAGTCCTGGACCCACCGCCTCTTCTCTTCGCAGGGAGGAGAGGAAAAGATGTCACCTGGGGTTCAGGGCCAGTGATCTGAGGGTGAGCCCTTAGAGGGTCTCCCAGCCCAGCAGCCTTGTGGCCCCAGCAGGTAGGCGGCAGCGGCAGTGGTATCAGAAAATGACAAAGACCATTCAAAATCCTATTCTATTTTACAAATTGTTTTTATTTCATTGTTTTATTTAACCATGAAATTTAACTAATTTCATGGGGGGAAATGATGTTATTGTGGGGTAACTTTGTATCCCTGTGGCGTATACATGCACCCCAATCAATTTTCATTTCATATAACAGCAGAAGTCAGTATGTGCCACAATACACTTATGCACCCCATCCTATGCACAAAAAAAACCTACACACAAACCTGAGATAAGAGTGTGTCGTGTTGGCGTGGTTTGGCTTGTGGTAACTTTGTACCCCATATGGGAAAACCCATTCACGCCTGGGGTGTAATGTTACCCCAGGTGGTTTTTCATCCACAGAAAACTAACTGTTAATGGTAACTGACTGTCCTTTTGGAGATATTGTGTACCAGGGTGCTAGTGATAATATCCTAAAAGGACAAAGTCATAGGACCACTAATTTCTAAGTTATTGCATGAGATGTGCCACTGGGGTTGGAATGTACCCCATGATGTACAAGATAACATAAAATTACATTGGGGTACAAATTAACCCCACCATTAACATGGGTTTGGAGTAGTTTTGTACCCCATATGGGAAAACCCATTCATGCCTGGAGTACAATGTTACCTGGTGTCAGGCCTCGCCCCCTCGGGATGCGACGGGCCCCTGCAGGGCTGCCCCCGATGCTGCACACAGCGGAAACCCCCCCGGCGCACCCGATACCTGAGCCGCGAGCGGGACCGCCGCCCGCAACACTGACAGCGCAACCCGGAAGTGCAGGAGAAGCCGAGCCCCCGCACGTACAACGGGAGCTGGCCCCGCCCCCTGCAGCGCGTCAGAATGCCGAGGCCAGGGCGGCGCCAGCTCACACAGCTGGAGGCCCTGAACTTGTTACACAGGGAGGGCCCTGATGTTCGGAGCGCCTCCGGCTCCGCCCCTTCCCCCTTGTGGGGATTATAAGGCAGGCAGAGACAAGCTCACCTTGCTGGTGAACAGTGCTCTGCCTGTGAGACTGGCCCCTGACTACGTGTGCTATTGCATTGACCTAAGAAGTGTGAGCGAGAGAGAGAGAGAGTGAAGAGAGAGAGTGAAGAGAGAGAGTGAAGAGAGAGAGTGGAGAGAGAGAGAGAGAGAGAGAGAGAGAGAGAGAGAGAGAGCGAACGAACGAGAGAGCGACTGCGTGACTGATTGGACTACCTTGAGAGAGTGAGAGCAAGTAGACAAGGTGCGTGGGGTAAGTGTCCCTGGCCTCCCTGCACTAGGGTGCCCTGGGACCCTTCGTGTGGTTGTCCTGACCTCCTCCCTGTATCCCTTAAGGGTTCTCACCCCGCTGCCCTTGCACCAACTCCCTGTCACGGTGTTCCCCTGGACCTGGGCCCCCTGAACGCTTGGGCTCCCAGGAGTGGTTCAAGGCTTGCGCTCTACCCAGATACCCTGTGATGATCTAGGCTGGGGATCCTTGGATTCTAAGGCCCTACTCTATCCTGAGGGTAGTTATCCAAGGCACTGCTTTGCAACTACACCCTCCTGGGTGGGTAGCGCTTGGGACTCTGTCTGTCTGTTGACCCCAGATCCCTCTGTAAGGCGCCCCCCCCCTTACAGGCCGGTGTAAGGTTTCCCCAACCTTACACCTGGATGGTTTTTCATCCACAGAAAACTAACGGTTAATGGTAACTGACTGTCCTTTGGAGATATTGGGTGATTTCAAACATTGCGAGATCACACTCAACCACAGTGAATCATGGTCAATTCCACGGCGGGGCCAAAGCACCCTGCATGTCTGTTCGGAGGCCACCAGATGTTCACCACAGTCAATACCCACCTGGGGTCAAAATCAACCATGCTTCCGGAGCTCCCAGCGGGACAATCTCCAAAAGCGTGGTCAAAGAGATTCCCAACGGGAAACAACAAAAAGTAATGTCTGAACGGCAACCACCGGCTGGAACCAAAGAAAATGATTCCCAGCCGGTGACAAAGCATGCAGCGTTGCTGCCAGGCAACCAGCAACAACACAGACCGGGGAGGGAGATTTAGAGTGTTTTCAGACATTACGGGGCCGCTTGGCCCCGTACCGAAAACAACAAATCCATCCCCTGCTGGGGTGACCCCGTCACGCCATATCAGACGTGCCGGGGGATCCCAGCGGGGAATCTGGGAGGGGGCAGGGCCACACGGCGCAACGTGCGGCCACACAGCCCCGCCCCTCCACGCTCCCCGCCGCCCGCCCTCTGGGGAGACGGGCGGGCGGCGGAGCCAATGTGGCCGCAGCATCTGGCCAAATTCGCCACGGTCCGGGATCCCGCCGGTGATCCTGGGCCATGGCGCCCGGCCAGACATTATTATTTTTTTGTTCCCACTGTGGATCTCTTTCACCACACTTCCCAAGACATTCCCCTGGCTAGCCTGGGAAGCGTGGTTCAAATTGACCCCATGCGGGTATTGACCATGGCGAACATCTGGCGGCCGCCAAACAGACGTTCGAGGCACAGTGACCACAGGTGGGTATTCACTGTGGTTCACTGTGATCTCGTAACGTCTGAAATCACCCTTAAAGGGCACATGACAGCAGCCGGGACGTGCCGCCCCGACGCCTTCCGGGTGCTTTAACCACAGCCTGGCCCGGGATCAGCGTAATGTCTGTTGCACTGCCCCGGGCCATGGTCCAGTAGTCTGATTCCCTGGCATGGTCCCAGTCCCGTCATGTCTGTTTTGGGCTTTCCTTGACCACGGGGGGGTGGTTGATCTGTTCACCCCCACCGGGAACCCACTGTGGTGAATCGGGACCGCGTAATGTCTGAAATCACCCATTGTGTACTGGGGTGCCGGTCACGATGTCCTAAAAGGACAAAGTCGGAGGACCACTAACTTCTAATTTATTGCATGAGATGTGCCCCCAGAATTAGAATTTGCCCCACAAAATTGGACACTTCTTTACTCTTTAGCATTTTCATCTTCAACAGATTCCTCCTCAATGTCTCTCAGGTTTTAATAACGTCTCACATGTAAATTTAACATAAAATATTTCCCCCCAGAAATGCTCAGAAAGCTGATGTAATTGTAATGAAATGACAAAACATTTCTTGTTTCCCTTGGTGAGATATTGTAGGAAAAACATATAAAACCAATTTTGATTTGGATTGAAATAATATATTGAAGAAAATCAATTGTAAAAACAATGTGAATTGTATTATTCAATTAAGAAAGGGAATTAATGCTATTATAAATTGTGGTACTGTTTGCCAGGTTAATATATAATTGAGTTATTGTTTATTTATGGACATAGGCCAAAAATATTATTAAAAACTATCTACAACAATTGCATATCCATATAGCAATACATATAAATGCCACAAAAAACAAAATAAAACCCCAATCATTTATACAATACATATCCAACAAGGACAATTGCCATTTGAACCAAAATAAGCCTTCTTATCACTAGTACTTAGAATATCGTTTGACCACAGGTAAATAGTCCATTCATATCAGTTTATCCTCTTTTCTTCCTAAGTTTTTGTACATTGAAGATATAGGAAGCTAAAGCGCTCAAAACCTCCAAGGGCATATTTTGAAGAATCCAGATAGTCCTTTGAAACTTATCCATATACCCAACAAAGTCATTCAGTGGCGCTAAGTATCTCTGCTTCACTTCTTTATAAAAGGGGCAACTCCACAGTATATGGACTGTATCTTCTACTTCCTTAAGGGAACATGAGCATAGTCTCTGGGTATAGAATACGTGCCGAACAGCCTTCCTGGACTGCAGATCCCATTTGCCCAAATTGGAGTCTAGTAGGTGCCTCCCTATGCCTTGAGTAACCTATTAATCCTAGATATGGAGCCTGTTCCCAGTCCATCTTTATATACTTATAAAGAATAGAACATTTCAGAGATCCTACTGCTGCCAGATCTTGTTACCTTGAAATATCATATAATCTTATCATTATAGTTCTTTTATCATTTGGAAGAGGGAGCGGGGCAACATAATTCCATCTGTCCCCTAAACCCAAATGGGAGTTACCTTGAGTAACCAAGGGAAGGACAGCCCACCTTCCCCCATTGCATCCAGCAGCACCTGCTTAGGGAGCATCTTCGGTGAGCATCCCCTGATCTTAATCCAGTAATGGATCAAATGTATTTTAGCTGTGGTTCAGTTATTTTTAGAACCTGTTTCTAGCCTAAGCAGGGATGTTGGAATACCCTTTTGCACTGAGAGTAGTCTTTTGAGAAAGGAGTTTTGTGCTTCCCAAACTATGTCTGTAGCTTTATCATCTAGGCGCAAAATTTCTGCACCATAGAGTAAGGTCACCTCCAATTTCAGCTTCCCTGCCTCTAGAGCTTCCACCTATGGCTTCTGTTGAAATTTGTTATAGAAGGACAATATTCCTCCTGCTGCCTGAGTTGCCTTGTTAGTCATTTTCTGGGCATGAGGCACCCAGCTAAGCATGCTGGTGACTATGAGACCTAAGTAACAGAAGCTGCTCACATCCTGCAATGGGCGCTTATCGATAAACCACCTATTCCTCTTCCACGTACCAAACACCATAACCTAGGTTTGTCTACATTAATTAACAATTTATTATCATTACAGTAGGCGCTAAAATCATCTAACAATCATTGTAAGCCTACACTATAATAGGACAAAAGTATCACGTCATCCGTGTAGAGCAGGCACACCATATTCCATTGCCTAACAGTTTGGGGAAATGGCAATCTCCTCTTTCAAGACATGGTCATAAGTCATTCAAAAATAAATTGAATAGTATTGGGGCCAGGACAGAGCCCTGTCTTACTCCTTTCATTGTAGAGATTTGGGGAGAGAATTCTCCCCTGGATCTGCCAGGTTAGTATAGCTGATTAAATATAGTTTGGTACGTGATCTTAACAGCTGAAATAGCTGGAATTCTAAAATTAATTCAAAACTCACCTGAAGTTATGAATACGCAATAGAAAGCCTATGCTAAACACTTCTCAGTTGTAGGTCCTCCGTTGTCTGTCTACTAGCTGCATTTTCAGCCTGATCTAAACCCCATGCACTGCAAAAATGGTGTGCACACAACCTGTATGCAACCTGCACACAACCTGTGTTCAACCCGTGCAGAAATAATGTAGCATGCAAACGAAGTGTGCATCATCCACAACCCACACAAACAAGTTTGGGATCAGGACCCAAGTTTGTATTTTTAAGCAGTGTGGTTAATGTTCACACTGTTAATGAAAAAATGTATGACATGACAACATATGTAGTACTTATGAACTTTGTAAAAAGCTGGAAATATCAATAAAAAGTACTTTAAAATAAATAAATAAATAAATAAACCCATGTAATTTAATTGAAAGTGTTTGCCTGAAAGCTCTGCAACAACACAAATTATAACCCTATTCAAAAGTGTAACTGTTGCCAATTTTTATTTCTAAAAATCCCTGTTGAAAATTTCAAATGGGTTTAATTTTGAAAATGAACTGAAATACTAACTGAGGAAAGAATTGCAGAAACAATTCTGCTTGTCTGAAATACTGGAAGAAACAGAAAAATGATCTGTGCATTATAATACATTGAGGAGAAGTTTGATCCTTGAAATTTGAATGAAGAAGATACAACTGGTATTTCTAAAACAGAACAAGCAAATTTGGGTTAAACTATCTGCAGGACTTTCTTTAATAACTGAATGACTTTAAAAACCAGTTAAACACTTCCTTTTTTGTTTGTACTTGATAGAACTGTTGTAACCCCAAACATCACCCTTGGATTTAGCATAGTAAACTGCAAGAGAAAAAAGAATAAAAATTACATAAGAAGAAAAAATATGCTAGTATGACCAGTTGGCCATGATTTTCACCTGAAATTCAAGAAAGATTTGTGCTTCTTACAATATGGAGGAATTATGAACCCAAGCAGGGTATATGAGCACTCTGACAACCCTTTGTGCTACAACAAGGTTTTGTATTATTTTCTGTACCAACAGTCCTTCCAAAGAATTCATGGCTAGGCCTAATATCTAAATGAGAAGATAGTTGAATTCAAAATAACCTGTTGACATATGGGAAAGGACTGAAACAAATGTTGACTAGAATTAAGCAGAAGGAACATCTGAAATGAATCATTGGAAAGCTGAACATATGTAGGTGGATCTGGCCAATTAGACTTTTTTTAAAAAAATAAAAAAAACACCTTTGGGAAATCAAAGAAGTAGAATGAGATAAATGTTCCAAAAATAATACTGTAAATACTTATGGAGGAGGGAACAAATACTTTGGTGCTCAAAGGAAAATGTGGACTTAAAATGCACACAGAACAAAAACCTTATGTAAAAATACTATCAGTTCTTTTTTCTAGATTCACTTGTGGATCTATTAAAGATGTTTTTACAGGATATCCCAGTTAAGCTTGGACAGCCTGTTTACAATGTGTGTCGACTTAAGAATGGATTTACAAACATACATAATTGGCCAAAAATGAAAATCAGAAACATATTTATATAAATATAGTATCGAGCCAGTATTCAACGAAGCAAGCTATCGTCTTGACTAAATGATTACTTATGTTGCTCAATAGTATAACCCATTTTAAGAGAGTAGGCAATGACTGGACATTCACCGGAAAGTATAGTGGCATTTGTACCATTAGAAAAGTGTTGCAGCTAGCTAGATACTAGTTACCTTTTTTCATTTGCATCTCTGATGTGATGCATGACCAATGACCTAATTTTAGTTTCTTCCCAAGTTATTCTGAGCAGAACTGTCAGCTTTTGGATAGTTTTTGTGTGTGATAAATCCAGTCAACTAAAGGTATCAATTGAAACTTCACTGATAGGAAAAAAAGAAGTTATGACTCATTTTATCTTTATTATACCTCAGACAAAGCATCTGTTTTACTCAATTTTACAGCTAGGTTGACTGAGTTCAAGTAAGTTGTGCAAGGTATTATGTCTAGTTACAGATTAGAAGAATGAGCCAAGTTGCCTGTCATTTCTCTGAATGCTGGATTCCGTAGTACAATGGCATACCTAATTGTTCTTCTTTACAGGTTCTGTAGTAACTCATGGAGCTAAATTTTTGGATGTTGGAAACTCTTTGCTAAACAAAATTTAAAACTCTCTAATATTTACAAGAAATTCTTCAGTGAGAAACCTTAAATATTAATTGCCAAGCTTAAAAATAATCAAATCCATTCTAAATTTGAGCAGCAGCCTGGTGTTACATACAAAGCCGAAATGTGACAGCACAAGCAAGCTTAAGTTTGCATTGGTCTACAAGTTTTTTCCCCCACGTTGCAAGTAACAATGGCAGAAACAGAAAGAAGTTTCAGCATGTTGGCATTTGTCAAAAACTGTGGATGACCTACTACAGTCAGGATCACATAAGCCATTTTATTGTTTTGTGCTTAGTGGGATTATTTGTGAATTTACAATGAAAAAGGCTAGAAAAGTAAGTTGTAAAGTGATAAGTCCTAGCTATGCTAATTCAGAAATAAAATACATTCTTTTTTTCTTTCATTAATTTGAATGTCTGTATGAGGAAGTGATGGGTGCCTATACTATGAGTTTCCTCAGTCTCAGACTTCTGTCCTGAGGTAGAACAGACACAACTACAGTCTGCAGAGGACAAAGCATGGGTATTTATTATTAATTAATTTATTATTATTATTATTATTATTATTATTAGGCACAAATAAAGATGGGCTTAGACAGCTATGTTTAGATTATGAAAAAAATCAAAGTTTCTCTTCTTACACAGACCAGAATGTGAATAGGGATTTCTCTCCCAAAAGACTGGTTGAATGAAGACTGGTATCATCTGCTTTTCCCTTGGGGTCCTTTTAAATAACCCGCAGGGTTCTATCCTGTCTCCGTTATTATTTAACATATATATGCAGCCCTTGGGGGAGGTCGTGAGAGGGTTCGGGGTGCGGTGTCACCAGTATGTTGATGATACTCAGCTGTACCTCTCCTTTTCTACTGACCCAGACCCTGCTGTCTCGTTGTTATCCCAATGTTTGGAGGCTGTGGCGGAATGGATGCGGCTGAGCAGACTGAAACTCAAACCCGATAAGACGGAGGTGATGTTGATGGGGAGAGCGAAGGAGGTAGTGGCCCCCCTGGTTGGGGGGGTTCACCCTCCTATAGCTCAGCAGGTTCGGAGTCTGGGGGTGATACTGGACGCAGACCACCGCCTGAAGCGGCAGGTGGAGGCAGTCGCTAAGGCTGCCTTCCACCAGCTGTATCTGGTGCGTAGGCTGCGTCCATTCGTCTCCGGCCTGGACCTGGCCTACCTCATCCATGCCTTCGTCACCTCGAGGCTAGACTACTGTAACGCGCTCTACGTGGGGCTTCCCTTGTTCCTGGTCCGGAGGCCGCAGCTAGTGCAGAATGCGGCGGCTCATCTCCTTACGGGGACGGGTCGTTGGGAGCATATTACACCTGTGCTCCGAGCTCTGCACTGGTTGCCGATAGCGTGCCGAGCCAGGTTCAAGGTTTTGGTGTTGATCTATAAAGCCCTTCACGGTCTGGGCCCCTCATACCTCAGGGACCACCTCGCCCTCCGCACCCCAGAGCGGCTCCTTCGGTCTGCCGGGGGTGCCTTCTTGGAGGTCCCCTGTGTTAAGCGAGGGGCCACAATGGAGAGGGCATTCTCAGTGACCGGGCCGCGCCTTTGGAACTCCCTTCTGGAAGAAGCTCGCCTGGCCCCTAGCCTGTTGACATTCCGGCGAAGTTGCAAAACCTGGATGTTCACCCAGGCCTTTGGGGAGGGTGGGAGGGGAGGGTGAGGTCTTTTTTAGCTCCCCGACCTGACTTGTTATTTATTATATATTATTTATGATATTTAGCCCTGTTTTAATATTTTAATATTATTGTTATGAAATGTTTTAAATTGTTTTTATTGTATTTTACTGTTGGAAGCCGCCCCAGGTTGCTTTGCAGGAGGGGCAGGGTACATATCCATTAATTAAATAAATAAATAAATAAATAAATAAATAAGGAGATCAAGCTGTCTGGAGGCAGCAGCTGAAGGGCACTGGCCGGTGATGGACATGCCCACGAAGCTTTGCTGCCCTGAAGGATCTGCCACTACACAGCTGCTGCTTTTAGCCCCCCTTGTAGGAACTATACCTGTTCCAGATATAGCCTCCCCTTAGGGTCTGTATTTGCATTATATTGTATTTTATTGGGATATGTGGTGGGATATATGTATTGTATTTTATGGGGATATATTGTGGGTGGGAAGAGGGGTTGGGATGGATGTGCGGGATAGTTTAAGCAGACTCCCCTGGGTTAGAGATGGGTGAATGGAGGGGCAGGTTGAGAAGCTCCTTAGTTTAGCCATGACCCTATTGGGTGGGTGGATGTATAGGCTGAGGGGGGAATTCCTCCAGCTGCCGCTTCCAAACAGTCATCAAGGGCAACCCCATGTAGAGTGCATTATAATAATCCAGCTTCAAGGTGATGAAAGCCTGAATGATGGTGACCACTGACCAGATGCAAGTCTGAAAGAAAAGACCACAGTCTCCTCACCAGATGGAGTTGGTGAAAAGGGCTCCTGGCCACCGCTGCAACCCGACAATCCAGCTCAGTCCAGAAGCACTCCAAGACTGTGAACATGATTGACCAGAGGGGGCCAGACCCCATCAACAACAGGAATCCCATTCCCCTCCAGGTCCAGTTATTATTCCAGTATAAGCAGTTATTTTTCCAGTATATGGAATAATAGGTTCAATAACCTTCCCTAAAAAAGGAAAGTTAGAGACAGGCTAATAGCTGGCCAGGGATTCAGTGTACAAAGATGGCAAAACAGAGACTGGTCAACCGTCATTTTAAGGGCATCTGACACCCTACCCTCCCAGCCATTAATAAAGATGGTGAACAGTGCAGTGCCCAGGACCAAGCCATGAGGCACCCCACTGGATACCTCCTTCCAGAATGATGGGGAGCCATTTATGAGCACTATTTGGGTACAGTTTTTCAACCAGCTGTAAATCCATCTAACGGTAGTATCATCTAGCCCATATTTTACCAACTTGTCAAGAAGGATATCATGGGGGACTTTGTCAAATGCTTTACTGAAATCAAGATACACTATGTCCATGGCATTCCATGATCTACTAAGCTAGTAACTTGATCCAAACAGGAAATAGGATTAGTCTGGCATGACTTGTTCTTGACAAACCCATGCTGGCTCTTGGTAATCGCCACGTTGTTTGCTAAATGCTTACAGATTGACTGCTTTATAATCTGTTCTAGAATCTTTCCAGGTATTGATGTCAGTTTGACCCATCTGTAGTTTCCTGGATGCTCCTTTCCCCCCTTTTTGAAGGTAGGGACAACATTTGCCCATCTCCAGTTTTCCAGCACCTCACCCGTTCTCCAAGAGTTCTCCAAGAATATAGACAGAGGTTCTGAGATTACACCTGAAAGTTCCTTCAGTACTCTAGGATGTAACTCATCTGGCCCTGAAAACTTGAACTCATTTAAAGTAGCTAGGTGTTCTCTTACCCTCTCTTTACGTATTCTTAGCTGCAAATCCTTCCCTTCATCATCAGTGCTACTCTTGCCAGGTTGGACATAGTTTCTCTTGTGGGAGAAGATGAAGGCAAAATAGGAGTTGAACAATTCCGTCTTCTTTCTATCATCTGTTAACATTTCACCATCTTCACCAAGCAGTGGACCTACTGCTTCCTTGTTTTTTCTCTTGCTTCAGACATAGCTGAAACCCTCCCTTTTTGTTGTTGTTAGCATCTCTCAAAAGCCTCAGCACATTCTGAGCTTTAGCCTTCCTGACACCATCCCTACAGGTGTGGACAGCTACTCAATGACTCATCTGTACTTGTCTTTGGTGATTTGTCCCTCCTCCCATTTCTTATAATGTCCTTTTTAATTCTCAGCTCATCAGAGGCTCCTTGTGCAGCCACACTGGTGTTTTTTTAAGATGTCTCCACTTTTTCTTTCTCAATGGAATAGTTTGCGATTGTGCTTTCAGTATCTCATTTTTCAGAAACTCCCACCCGTCTTGGACTCCTTTCTCCTTTAAATTTTCTAGCCATGAGATCCTACCTAGCTCTGAATTTGTTAAAATCAGCTTTCCTAAAGTCCAGGGGACACGTCCAGGATGCACACTGATCTCCACCCACCTCCTCCGATCTCCAGACACGGAGGCACCAACATTTTGTCCAATGCCTCCCTGCGTGGGGTATTGGTGGAGATGGATGGAGCATGGGAGTGCGCATGCACACACACCCACCCACCCTCACTGGCTTTCAGACGGATGCCCCCTCCGCCCACCCAGTCGCACACGTGGGCATGGGGGTGGAGAAACATCTCATGTGAAAAGTTCCTATGTGTTGCCACTTTGAAAGTTTTGTAATTTGGTTTAGGAAATCATCCTCAACATATTCTGCTTGGTTTGGCGGCCTGTAGTAGACTCCAACATTGATATCACTTTCATTTCTCTCTCCTTTTATTTTTACCCAAATGCTCTCAACAGGCCTTCCATGCTCAGATTCATGGATTTCTCTGCAGATGTATACATTTTTTACATATAATGCTACTCCCCCTCTCTTTGTGTTGGGTCTGTTCTTTTTGAACAAGTTATATCCTTCAATTACTACATGCCTATGAATATGCCCTGGTGGTCCACAACCGCCTGCAGCTGCAGGGAGTGATACCCGTGCCTGTTGACATACTCTGCGGCCTCCCCGGCGGAGGGGCAGAGGATCTCTATGTGGGTGCCGTCCACAGCACCAATGCAGTTGGGGAAGCCTCCAGCCATGAAGCCGGCCATCACGGCCCTCTGATCGACCAGCTGGATTGCCCTGTCCAGGAGCATGCCCTCCACAGCCTCACAGACATGCCGGAGGATGCAGGCAATGGTGCTCAGCCCGACCCTGAAGTGCTGGGAGACAGACTGGCAGGAGTCAGGCGTTGCTAGGGCCCAGACCCCAATGACCACCCACTGGACCATGGGGATGGGAGTCCTCATGGGGTTGTTCTGGTGCTCCAGCCAGGGCGTGAGGAGCTCTGCAAGCCGCAGCATGGTGAGCTTGTCCATCCTAAAGTGGGCCCTCCACTCCGCCTTGTCCCACTGGTGCAGCTCCCTGGCCCACCACCCCTGTGCCTGCTCTGAGACCCACAGCCGCCTGTCAATGGGCATAGCGAGCAGGGCAGCCCTGCGAGTGGTCTCCCTCTGCCAATGGAGCCACCCATCTGCCTCTCAGATCGCCGCTGGCCTGTACCGGCCCCGCATCACACCCTGCTGGTCCGCCCCGGACAGCCTCTGGGCCCTGAGTCGGGTCAGGGTGTGTCTCTGGCTGTGGTGGGTCCTGCGTGCCCCTGCACCACCCCAGGTGGCGGTAACCCACAGACAGGTGCCCAGGTGCACCTCTGTGGTAAAGATGCGCAGTTGGTTGGTGTGGGCGCGATATCACTTGGCTGCGAGCGCAAAGTGCATCCAGTAGGTGACTGCCCTGTCCCCCTTCATGGTGTTGGAAGCCCCAGGGGTTGGGGGTGCTGTCAGCCTGACCGGTCCTTGCCGAGGCCGCCCGGTGCCATCCCCCACCCCCGGCTACCTGGGTCTTCCCCAGCAGGGTGGGCGGGCCTGGGTGCCACAGGTGTGCTGATGGGTGCACCTGCTGCCCCTGCATGGGGCCTTGCACACGCCTGTGTGTTCCTATTGCAGCTGCATGCCTTCAGCCATCTCCGCCCCCCGCCTCTCCCTGTTTGCTACACCATGTCCTTGGTGGCCTGATTAGAGTCTCGCCTGTCCTGCCTGGGTGCTTGTTTCCTGCAGTTGTGCCGGGCCCGCAGTCCATGCCTTGCTCTGTTGCTTTACAATGTTGCGGCCTCTGGCCGTCTTGCTTGTCCTTGGGGGGCCCCCAGAACCTCCTCCCTGCCCTACAGGGAATGTGTGCCCCCCTGTCCATGGTGTTGTTCTCCCTGTCTTGCTGGACCATGGCTGGCTGTGCTTCCACGGGACTCCCGCTTCCGGACCCCCATGGGGCCCCCCATAGCTGGACCTTCCACGAGACCATGTCCCTGTGTGACCTGTGCCATACCCTGGCCGTGCAGTTGCTCCTGGGCTGCGTGGACAGCCAGTCGGGTGCTTATGCAAGCCTGAGCTCTGGTCTTCATTACTTCAGCTATGAGGCAAGCGCCTGTGATTGTCGGCTGCATGCTGAGATGCTGGGGCTGGTTCCCTTCCCCGATGGGCACATCCTGGAGAGGAGATGCTTGCATGTGACCTGGTCTGCAGCTGAGATGGTGTCTGCCCTGTCTGTGTGCAGCCTGGCTGCCTACATGGTCTGCCTTGTGGAGGGGGGTCCTGCCTTGGCCATGTCGTACTTTGGCTGTGTCCACAGGGCCCGTGGGTACC
Organism: Sphenodon punctatus; assembly: GCA_003113815.1. NCBI lineage: Eukaryota > Metazoa > Chordata > Lepidosauria > Sphenodontia > Sphenodontidae > Sphenodon > Sphenodon punctatus. Next base: position 4,842,705 of record QEPC01015474.1, on the reverse strand, counting down.
AGCGCTCTCATGGGGCGGTGTATCACCGGTTGTTGGAGCTGGGTCAGCTTCTGTGGCCCCCTGCTGCTGACTTCTGCATGTCTGAGCCTACCACGGTGGAGCTGTCAGCGCTGTTGGGCATGTGATCCCATTCAGATGTGCAGCTGGGCTTGTCCATGCAGGATCCTTTCAAGGCTTACTACCTGATCGCCCACCACATGTCCTTGTTGGGGTACTGCCGGAGCATGATCCATTGCCCCCACCTCATTCACCGGGTGGGGCACCCGGGCCCTGGCCCCTCTGTGGCCCCTAGCAGCTGGCTGTGAGTCCCCCTGTGCCCCCCAGCCTCATGCCCCCGTGCGGGCTCTCGTCCCTGCCCTGGGGCCGTGCTCCACTGTCTGCACCCTCCCTGATGTCCCTGATGTGCTGCCATGCTGCCTGCCTCCCAGGGTGCTGCTGCCCCTGCCTGTGGCTCCAGGGCCCCTCGGGGCTCGCCCCCTGCCTGCCTCTGCACCCGTTGGACCCCTCCATGGTTGCCCTCTCTGGAGCCTGGTTCCGGCTCTCTGCTTGGCCTCCCCAGCCCCCCTGGGTCCAACTGACTGTCTTCACCCGCCTGCACTCCCTCCGGCGCCCCTCCCTTGGGTGCCTGTGTGACCGCGGGGTCATGGGGCCCCTGGACTGCCCCGCCCGCCTTCCTCCCAGGGGGTGAGTTTGTGACTTTGGATCTGCTGCACTGCACCAGCTCTCCTGCCTGCCCTCCATTGCCCCCTCGCTGGCATTAGTGGTCCGTGTGTGCCCCCTGGACAGTTCCCAGACCACTCCCTGTTCCGTGTGGGCTCTTGCTGTGCCCTTGCCCCAAGCTCCTGTGACCCCCCATTCCGGGACTGCCTGTGTTGCTGTGGGGGTGCCCGAGCAGACTGTTCTGCTCTGGGAGTTGTGTTTGCCGGTGCCTGTGTCCTGCCCTGCCCCTGTGTTGTGTCCCCACCACTTCCCTGTTCCGCCCCCCCCATGCCCGGTGTGCCTTGTGTGGTGCCCAGGCGCCCGTGTCCCCCCTTCCCTTCCTTTCCCTTCTGGGTGTGTGTGTGTGCCTGGGCATGTGTTGGTGCTGTGTGTTCCACTGTGCCCCCGTTGTCTGTATGTCTGTTGTGTGTGGTACCAGGCCAGTTCTTCTCCCTCTTCCCCCTCCTTTCCCATTTCCCTTGTGTGGGCGTTCCCTTTTGTCCCTTCTGGCTTCGTTTGCCCTCAGGCGACCATGTCTGTGTTCCGCCCCTGCTCGGTGCCTTGTGGATGTTTTGACCATGGCCGGGAATTGGCATCACGTCTGTTGCGCTGCCCCGGGCTGTGATCTGGTGGCCTGATTCCCTGCCGTGGTCCCAGTCCCGTCACGTCTGTTTGGGGCTTTTATTGACCACGGGGGGTGGTTGTTTGGTTCATCCCCACCAGGAATCCACTGTGGTGAACCAGGTGCCCGTAATGTCTAAAATCACCCTTGGTGCCTAGTGAACACACTCCCTTTCAGAGTAAGTCTGTTCCACGTAGACGTTCTTCTTCTTCTTTTAAAAAAGATATTTGCATGTATATGTCAGTACTATATGCCAGTCATAAATTCTGTAATCTATTGCCCACCTTTATATATAGTTGTTTATACTGGAATAATAACTGGAATAATAACTGCTTATACTGGAATAATAACTGGACCTGGTGGGGAATGGGATTCCTGTTGTTGATGGGTTTTTGGTTTAAAAACCAAAACCCTTTTATCTTCTGTTTTTATCCCATTTAGAGCTCCTCTCATCATTCTTCCATGCATCTCCTTCCTTTCTTAATCTAAGCAGCAATAGCAGGGTTTCACCAAGACACTTCTGCCTCCACTTGTGTTTCACAGTAGCATGGCATGAGAATTACTTAATCCTTAAAGTCCTACTCTTGCCAAATAGTACTGAGTTGGTGGCAGTGAAATCCCTTTGGAGCATGTTGCTGAGGTGTGTGTGTGTGTGTGTGTGGAGTTTGCAAATGGGGGGGGGGAAATACCAAACCATTGAACTAAGAATAAAAATGATTAAAATTTCCACACGAGTAATCATTTTAATTTGTAAGCAGAAATAGTAGCTTGCAAAATATGTTGCTCATCTTGAAGAGGTTATGGTGTGTAAGACAAACAAGACAAAGACTAGACACAACATAAAACTAATAATGTTATGAAGAATTTATTGGAGCAAAAATAAGGGAATACGAATGCCTGATTTCAAAGAATGGTGTTGTACTACCAGAGCGGTAAATGAACTGTTCATGAATTGTTGACGCATCACGGAATGAGACAAGGACAACAGTAAATCGCTTTTTTAACTACCTCACTCTTTATTCAAATTACATTAAGCCAATAAGCTAAGTGGGGAATTGCCAAATGACAATTTGCATCCAGTACAACAAGAATTAACTATTTACTTTAACTACCAGGAACTGCCCTTGATGCACCCTCAAGTGCCAGTCTCAAATTTAGTTGCAAACTAAGCCTCCCCCTTCATCCCACGCCACATGACCTGGATGGGGAGGATGATTAAGAGCTAGAATAAGGAGTTGGATGCAGTAAGGCCCAAGACTGAATCTTTCCCTTGTTGCCTTAACATTTTATCCCTCTCAGGGACACGACCCCAGCACTTGCTGCACCCTGCTTCTGTGCCAGGTGTCGTTTCCCCCATCTCATAAGGAGATGACTCAGATTTGTATGTAATGGTGTAACAAACAGCTAAAGAAAAGTACTGGGCCCCCACGAGAGTGTAACAATTTTGTTCATATATAAAGAAAACACCACCCTGGCTAAAATAACCTTAACTGAATTTATTCATCACTGTGAGGAAGGCAAAAACCAGGAATCCCTTGGTCAGTCTGGGGTTCCTGTAAAAATTCCTTCCTGGCCCCTTTTAAATAGGTGACCACTTTTGCCCACAGTGTTCAAAAGAGGGGGGTGGGTGGGTGCTGCTCGCTGTGTTCTGCTCTGCTCCCAACCGCTGCCGGTGTGAAGCTCAGTCTGGCTTTAAACGCTGGCCCCGCAGTCTCACCTTGCAAGACAAACTTCACTCCTCCCCACCAGCTTAGGGTATTTTTAGACAAGCGCCCACCCACCCATCATGCATGTTGCAGGGCCACATTGGCAATATGCATGATGGGTGGGTAATGGGTTGGGAGGCGCTTGTCTAAAAATACCCTAGTCTCCTTTAGGGATGGGCGAACAGATCACGGTTCGGGTTCGGTCATTCGGTTCTGTCC
>QEPC01015474.1:4809441-4831366 GCA_003113815.1 Sphenodon punctatus | reverse complement strand
ACACACACTACCTATCTCTATATAATGCACAGGTGGGAGAAGGGCAAGGACAGGGAGAAGGTAAAATGTAGGGTATGAGGAAGGAAAGGTATTGGTGGGAATGCCTAATAAATAAATAAATAAATAATACAATGAGGACAAGGGATGATTTTTTATGTGCAAGCACCACAATTGTGTAAATGGAACCTCTTGCCTTGACTACTGTAACTTCCTCCTTACTGGTCTCCCCTGCTCTGAACTCACACATACCCCCATCTCCTTTCAATGCTCTGCTGCCAAAGTCATCCACTTTGCCCGTCACTTTGACCACGTTCAGCCCCTCCTCTCCATCCTATATTGGCTCCCTCTCCAAGAATGCATTCAGCACAAGCTCCTGGTCTTCACTTTCAAGGTTCTTCATGGCCTTGCTTCCCAATAGCTGTCTGCACTTGTATCCTGCCACACTCCGGTCTTGAAATTTCGCTCCTCCTTTGCCCCCACTGTTGCCTGCTTGTGACTCCTTTACTCCTTGAAACATCTTTTCCCCTTCTCCCTTGCTGCCTCCCATGCCTGGAACTCCCACCCTGGACATGTTTACTCTGCTCACTCACTCCCAACTTTCAAATTCCTCCCGAAAACCTACCTCTTCCATCAGGCTTTTTCTAGCTCATCATGAGTGAAATTGCATCCTCTTCCCCCACCACTCACTCAGAATCTCTCCTCTGTAACTAAGTTTAGCACGTGCACCTGCAACTTCTCAGCTTCATAAATGTTTGTATCCTTGTCTCTCTTTATGTTCACCTCTCTCTTGTCTCTCATAGATTGTAAGCCCCTTGGAGTAGGGACCTGTCTATAACTATTGATTGTACAGTGCCAAGAACTCTGCTGGCATTATATAAATTGATGAAGAAGAATGAGAGCTTCCCCAGTCTAAAGGTGAAATCTTGCCCCCATTGAAGTCAATAGAAGCTTTCCCACTGACTTTATTGGAGGTTAAGCATGAAGAAGGAATAAAACATACAGACATGCTTTGTGATATTTCCATGTTTTATTTACTTTACAAAATTGTAGTTTTAGAGGCTTTGTGAGTTGGCCATTCAGATGATGAGAGGCTAAGAGAGGGGACAGCAGATAGGGGGAAAAGATATGTAAGGGAAAGAAACAGGGAAGAAAAAAGGGTTCCTGTGCAAGGAAGAAAAAGGTGGACAGCTAGAAGGATTGGAAGGGCTAGAATGAAGGACTTTAGCAACTAATGGTCTCTCTGAGGAGCTAAAACTAGCTTTGAAATGATAGAAATCTAAAGTCATCTCTAAGTTTGTATCCACCTGGTATTTGAGTCATCTACTGCCTGCTGTACAAACAAAATCATTTGTATTCATCATGACTTGGGAGCTCTTAGCCTGACTGCAGTCAGAGTTTGAGATTTAGGAAGTTCTGTCCTGTCCTCTTTATTTGGATCACTTTCAATTGATGTTTCCCACCAATTTATTTATTTATTTATTATAAAAAATTCTTATCCCACCCCCTCCTGCCAAGGCAGCTTGGGGCGGAATACAATATAAAAGCATAAAATACACATAACTTTAAAGCAAACAACAATAAAACCATCAATTCCCCCGTAATCTTAACCCATTCCTCCCCATACCCATCTGTCACCAAATGCCTGGTGGAACAGCCAAGTTTTACACTGACGCCTGAAGGAGGGAAGGCCCTGGGCCAAATGAACTTCTGCCGGGAGGTAGTTCCACAACCAAGGTGGCAACTGAGAACGCCCTCTCCATTGTGGCCCCCCACCAAACACGGGGGACCTCCAAAAGGGCACCCCCAGCCAACCACAACAGCCATTCCAGAACCCAGGGAGTAAGGCAGTCCTACAGGTAGGTGGGGCCCAGGCCATATAGGGCTTTAAAGGTCAACACCAACACCTTGAATCAGGTCCAGTAGGAAACAGGCAGCCAGTGCAGAGAATGGAGCACCGGTGTTATGTGCTCTCAGCGGCCCGTACCCATCAGGAGATGGGCCGCTACATTCTACACCAGCTGCAGCCTCCCGACTGTCACCTTGGGTAGCCTCATATAGAGTGCGTTACAGTAATCAAGTCTCGAGGTGATGAAGGCATGGATGATGGTGGCAAGGTCGCAGTCTGAGACCGTCGCACCAGATGTAATTTGGCAAATGCACTCCTTCCCACAGCTGCCACCTGGACATCCAGGTGGAGTGGTGAATCGAGGAGCACCCCCAGACTACAAACTTGAGGAACCAAGATCAGCTGTGGTTAGAGGGACAGGGGAGCGGTGTAGCCGTTATTTTTAAGGAGACTTGGTCTGTGAGGAGATTTCCTATGTGATCTATCATGGGAATTGAGGACCTCCACCTGGTGATCGATTTGGCTGGAGACAGAGTGGGTTGCTGCTGATATACCGTGCACCCACCTGTACAGCAGCTTCCAATGCCCGCTCTGACTGAACTGGTGTTAGAGATGGTCTTGAGGTTCCCTAGGATGGTTGTCCGGGGAGATTTTAACATCCATGCTGATGGCAGTCTTGGAGGGGCAGAGCGTGAGTTCATGGCTGCCATGGCAACCATGGGCCTGTCTCAGTTAGTTGTTGGCTGCACACATGTTAGAGGGCATACCCTGGACATGATATTTTGCATGGGCCTTGAGGCGGGGGATCTGTTAGTGGGGGAAGTGTAAGCAGTGCCCTTGTCATGGATGGATCATTATCGCCTCCAGGTTGATATCCTGATGCACGTCGGTCCCTGGGAGGGTGCAGAACCAGTTTGGTTGGTTTGCCTCTGAAGACTCATGGAACTAGAGAGGTTCCAGAATGATCTGGGGGATATTCCTCCTGATCTCAATGACCGTTCACTCGATGATGTCATGACCTTTTGGAATTCTGTGTTGATGGAGGCCAGTGACTGCACAGTTCCCAGGTGTCGGCTCCTGAATCACCAACAATGCAGGTCCCTATGGTATACGGAGAAGCTGCAGAGGATGAAGCAAGAAGGGCGGCGGTTAGAGTGATGGTGGCGTTGATCTCATACTGAAGATGACCGATTGCGACATAGATTCTGGTTACATACCTATGCCGTGGTGGTGTGGGCAGCAAAGAAGGTTTTCTTTGCTACCCTCATTGCATCCACTAAGTCTCATCTGGCTGAGCTTTTCTGGGTGGTTCGGGGACTGGTGAGTCCGGCCTCCCTCCTCCTGGATCCAGAATTATCTAATGCTCACTGTGACTTATTTGTAGACTTTTTTGCGGATAAAATTGCTCAAATTCACCACAGCTGTGGCGCTGCACTTTTAAGAGTGGGTGAACAAGAGGCAGTTGAAGCCCCATTCTGTTCTGTATTATTGGATGAATTTCAATGTGTGTTGCTCTCCGATGTGGGGGCTGTTTGAGCCACTTATTGTGAATTAGATCCATGCCTGTCCTGGCTGGTTAAGGCCAGTTGGGAGATGTTAGGACCGTTGCTGGCCAGGATAGTCAATGCCTCCCTTCAGGAGGGTAGGGTGTCAGATTGCCTCAAGGAGAGGAGGTGGTGGTGCTGCCTCTCCTTAAAAAACCATTGTTGGATGTTGACGCTCTGAACAGCTATTGACTGGTCTCCAACCTTCCCCTTTTAGGGAAGTTTATTGAACGGGTGGTAGCATATCAGCTTCAGGGGCATCTGGAGTGAGTTGGTTTCTTGGATTGCTCGCAGTCTAGATTTTGTCTGGGTTATGGTACTGAGACTGTGCTTGTGACCTTGGTTGATAACCTCTCCCGAGAGTTGGTTCAGGACCGCTCGACCCTGCTGATCGTGTTAGATCTTTCAGCTGAATTTGATACTGTTGATCATAGGTTGTTGGTGACTCGAATGTGGGACCAGGCCAGGGTGGGTGGGACTGTTCTCGAATGGTGTCGCTCCTTCCTGGCTGGGAGAACTCAGCGTGGGATGCTGGGTGACTGCTCATTTGCTCCCCGGGACCTCATGTGTGGAGTCCAACAATGTTCCATTTTATCCACTCTTTTGTTCAACGTATATATGCAGCCGTTGGGGTGAGGTCTTCAGAGGGTTTGGTGTAAAGTGTCATCAATATGCTGATGACACCCAACTATCTCTCTCCTTTTCATTGGACTCAGGTCCAGCAGTCTTGGTGCTTACCCAGTGTTTATCAGCTGTGAGGTACTGGATGAGGGTGAGCCGTTTGAAGTTGAATCCCAACAAGACAGAGGTGATGGTTGTGGGAAAGACCAGGGGTGGGGGGTGATAGCCCCCACCATTGATGGGATCCATCCCCTTCTTCTCTCAGGTCTGTAGTCTGGAGGTGCTCCTAGATCCACAATATCGCAAAGGAGAGACAAAAAGGTATGTCCATTTGTGCTGTGTCATTGAAATGTTTCCAATTTTTTCTCCAGAAATTATTTATGTGGGGGCATGACCACCAACAAGATAGAGTTGTGCCGGTGTCATTGCAGCCTCGCCAGCACTTCTGAGGATAGTTTTTATTCATTGTATGTAATTTTTTGGGTGTCAAGTATATTCTATAGGTGGTTTTTATCTGAGGTTCTTTTACTGAGAGGGACCTAGAGGTTTTTTGCATGTTTTCCCACATTTGTTGCATCATTTTTTCATCTATTATTATTTGCAGGTCGTCTGCCCATGCCGATACGTATCCCACATCAGGTAAGTGAAATAATTTTTGTAATACTCTATAAATGCGTGACAGTATGTGTACCTCAGTGGGGTCACCATCTATGTATTTTTCAATGTCTGTAGGTATTCTTGCAAATTTTTCTCTATCATGTTTGTTGTTAAAGATACTTTTGATTTTTGCATAGATGAAAAAACCTCGGTCTTCACCTAGTTTCTGTTTTAAAGAATCTTGTGTTAGCAGTTCTCCACTGATGAAAAGATATGTGGCTGAACGAAGTCCTTTGTCTGCCCGCTTTTCCCCCGTTTTTTCTGTAATTCCAGCTTTCTTTGTCAAAGATCCAAATTGGTGTGTATGGAGATTTATCTTTGGTTATTTTGGTCTTTTTCAAACATAGGGTCCAGGTTTGTGAGGCCATGTGTATGAACGGGTGTCCAGTATTACGTAAAAGTTTTGTGGGGAAACTATCAGTAAATATATTTTAAAAATTTGTTATTTTTAAATAATTTTTTTCCATATCTAGTCAATCCGGGGTATTTTTATTATGGAACCAGATTTTAATGCCTCTAAGAGCAGAGGCCCAGTGATATAGTTTAGTATCTGGTAGGTTAATACCCCCTTTGTCTTTCTGTGTATGGAGAATTGCCTGTCTTACCCGTGGTTTTTGCCTTTTCCAGATTATGTGTGAAATTATTTTGTAAATTAAACAAAAGTGTTCTTTTGGGAGTTTTATGGGCAATGCAAATGATGTGTACATTAGTTTTGGTATGACTATCATCTTAACTAAGTTGGTTCTCCCTGTCCAGGATAATTGAAGTTTTTGTCATGAGTTTTCTTTCTGTTCTAGCTCCTTTATCAATGGGTCGAAGTTTGCTTTATACAAATCTTTCACCTTTTTGGTTATATTAATAACTAGGTATTTGAAACTTTGCTGTTGGACTTTAAATGGCATTGCGTTATGCAGATCTTTTTTTGTTCATTTGGATTAAGTGAATATGAACATTTGAGTTTTTGTTATGTTAATTGTATATCCCAAAACATTCCCAAAGGATTTTACTAAATCGAATTTTACTAAATCGAATAAGTTTGGGATTGATGTTGGGAGCTCTGACAGAAATAGTACCACGTCATCTGCATACATGGCCATTTTGTGTTCCTTCATGTCTATTTTTATATCATGAATTTGTTGGTTTTGTTTAATAGCAGTGACTAATGGCTCTAGGAGTGGGGACAGTGGGCAGCCCTGGTGAGTTCCTGGGTTAGTTTAATGGGTTGTGACAATCCGCTAACTATTATTATATTTGTGATGGGTTGTTTGTAGATTAATCTTACCCATTCTAAAAACTGGTCATCTGTTCCTATTCTCTTTATTGTTTCAAATAGAAATGAATGTTCCACCATATCAAAGACCTTCTCCACATCCAGAAAAATAATCACCACTGGATCATTGGATATATTTATGTAGTGAACAATATTTATTACTTTACATATGTTTTCAATTCCCAGCCTTTTGGGGATAAATCCAGCTTGATCTGAGGAAATAATTGTTGGTAAAACTTCCATTACTCTGTTGACTAAAATCTTTGTGTATAATTTGGCATCAATGTTCAGTAGGGATATGGGACTATATCCACTACATAATTCAAATTTTCCCCCCTGTTTTTGGGCTTAACATAATGCTTGCTTCATAGAAAGAACTTGGCATTTCCTGTTGTTTTAGAAACAAATTAAATACCCTAGTTAGGAGAGGGGATATACTTTCAGGAAAGGTTTTATAAAATTCAGGTGGGTATCCATCCGGCCCTGCTGCTTTATTAGGCGCTATTTTTTAAATGCCCAGTGTTACTTCTCCCTGTTCAATGGGTTGGTTTAAGAACTGCTTTTGTTCTATTGTTAATTGGGGCATTTTTGCCAGAGATAAGTTTTTTTAATATTGGCCCTTTTTACACAGACACTCGAACACTGATAAAATGGGTGTTACATTTTATTATACATGGTACAGGGTAACATTGCAGCCCTGCAACATGGGCCCTTTTCACACGAGATGCCTCCACCCAGTTTCGCTGGGTGGAGGCGTCTGTGTAAACACCACTTGCGGTGGGTGTAGGTGCGTGCATGCTCCCACACAACACCCATCTCCACCCACCCCCACCCACGGAGCAGTGGACTCCACTGCCGATTGCTCCGTGGGTGGTTGGAGATGGGTGTTGCGCAGGAGCATACACGTACCTACACCCACCGCAAGTGGTGTTTCCACAGATGCTTCCACCCATCTCTGCCCTGAAAAATGCACCCCACTCACTGCAAGCGGTGTTTACACAGATGCCTCCACCCATCTCCACCCAGAGAAACTGGGTGGAGACCCCCACCCACTGCAAGCAGTGTTTACACAGATGCCTCCACCCATCTCCACCCAGAGAAACTGGGTGGAGACATCTCATGTGAAAAGGGCCCATGTTCCAGGGCTGCAATTATATAATGTTTATATAATAAAATGTAACACCCATTTTATCAGTGTTAGAGCGTCTATGTAAAAAGGGCCATTGTCTTTTGTAAGGGAGTTAGTTTTATATAGTTGTTCATAAAATTTAACAAAACAATTTTTCTTATCTTTACCCTTCAAGATTTCAGAATTTGTGGCTTCTGGTATAAATGGGATATTTGTTTTTTCTTTTTAACTCGCCAGGCAAGAGCTTTATCTGTTTTATTTGCTTTATCAAAGTAAAAGGCTTTAGTGTATCTAATTTTATTAATTACTGATTCTGTCTCTAACAGATTTATTTGACTTTTGAGAAATAATAATTTTGTAAATAATAATTGACTAATTTGTTGTTGTTTTTTCTTTTTTTAGATGTGAGCCAGTGGAGATGAATTGGCCCTGGAGCACTACTTGAGCTGTGATTTCTGGCTGATCATTATATTTCAGAAATTCTTTAAGTTCATTTTGTATTGATTCCTTTACCCTTGCATTGTTTAAATAAAACTTTTTAAACTTCTATCTTTGGTTTTTATTTTGTATGGGGATATGTAGATTGTTTTCTAACACCAGTGAGTTATGATCTGAAAATAGGGTAATTTGAATATATGCTTTAACACAGTGTTGAATCATGGCTGGACTAACTAAAATGTGATCTATTTTTGATGAGGTTTTATGGGGACATGAATAAAAACCCAAATACCCTGGGTATTTGTGTGGAAAGCTCTCCATATCTCCCTCCAATTTTGGTTATCTATTAGTTCTACTGTTTTGACTTGTTTGTTTAGGTGTGTTTTGGATGATAAGTATAGACATGAAAGGCGGCTGTTAAAGTCTCCACAAATTATCAGTTTCTCTTCTGCTTTTTGTGCTATTCTAGGTACTAGATCTGCAAAGAAAACTGCGATGCATAAAGAATTGCAATTGAATATTTTTCTTATTCTTTTAGCCCATTAATGAAAAGAAAACGCCCTTTCTCATCTCTGGTTATGTTTTGTAGCATGAAGTTAAGAAGTTTAGATATCCCAATTAATACCCCAGCTTTCTTTTTATCTGTATTAGAGTAATATATTTTATAATTGTTATTGGTGAAGGGTTGATTATCTCACTTCAACAGATGAGATTCTTGTAAGGCAAAGATTTGTGGGTGGGTTGAGTTAATACGTTGACATACCCGCTTTCTTTTAATTGGGTTGTTTAGCCCACATACATTGAAAGAGATTATTTTTAGGTTATCCATCTCCTTTCTGTAAGGATTCTTGGTCTTTAAATGCATGGGTTTTTCTTTGTATTATTGATGGTTCTATTTTGCATTGTTCTTTTTTCCACCAATCATTTATTTCTTTTTGTTTGTTAAATAATTCTACTTTATGTATTTTTATCCTTAGGCAAGTCATATAGAGTATTTTCAAACATTACAAGATCACGCTCAACCACAGTCAATTCCCTGTGGTGGAGAATGCCCTCGTAAAGTCTGTTGGGGAACCGGAGGTTCCCCCCCAGTTCTTAGCCACGCTCCAAGGGCGTAGCTACCATAGGGACAGGCAGGACATTTGTCCCAGGGCCCACCGTGGCTAGGGGCCCATCCCTATGGCAGCTAAGCCCACTGTGGCACTGCGCGGCCACCTGTCCCATTAAAAAAAAAAAAAAATCCTCAAAGTTGCAGCTCGGCTGGGCCCCCCCGCCAGCTGACGTTCTCCCCACAGCCTGGGAAGCCCCCCCCCTACACTTACTGTGCGAAGCCTAAGCCATTCTTCCACTGCGCGCTCTCTCCCTGACTCCTTGCAGGCTGTTCCGAAGCTTCTTTTTAAAAAACAACAACCCGCCGGGCCGGCTCTGCCACGCAGCAGAAGGTTGCTGCCTTGTAAAGAAGGTTCAGCAAGATGGCTCCGAACATTCTCACAAATGGGTTTGTGCTTGCACGCCCTTCTCTACCCGCATATATCAACCTCACTAGTTTGAAAAATCACCCCGTGACAGTCTCGAGCCCCCCCAGTATATAAAGCACCTCCTTCCCGCTCATAGATACCCAACAGTTCCTTCCAAAGGGTGGGCATTTGTGAGAATGTTTGGAGCCATCTCAAAGAACCTTGTTTACAAGGCAGCAACCTTCTGTTATTCTTTGAGTGGCTCCTCCCATTCTCACAAATGGGAGCGTACCAAGCCTAGAAACATTTGGGTTCTTTTTATTTAAGTTTCATGATTTTTAGGGCCCAGCTCATGATTTTTGAACATTGAGGCATCCTTGGGGTTGGAGATTTGTTTGTGGCATTCTATTCATGCATGTCTTCAAATGCTGGGATTTGGGGGGAGGAATCATACTGCTCTTCGGGGTGGGGAGTGGAAAACAAGGGAACCTGGGGGAGGGATGGAATAGGCAATTTGCAAGGGGGTGGGAGTAGGGTTGTCACCTATGCAAATGTGTAAGGAACACTTATGAAAAATACATGTTGCAGGACCTGCATTTGCACCTTAGTCATCAATGCAGGCCCTGCAACATGTATTTTTCATAAGCATTCCTTAAATATTTGCGTAAGTGACAACCCTAGTTGCCATCTTTTGCAATCTGATCCTGAGACTCGCATTTGGCCTATAGGAGTCTTGGGGTCAAATGGCAAAAGGTGGCAACCCTAGTGTGGAGTATGAGGGCTAGTTCCCCACTGATCTTCTTCCAGGCCAGGGTGTTTGAGAGGAGGGGCATGAGCAGGTGAAGAAGGTCACAGGTGTTTGCACTGCTAGAGCAGAAACCCCAAGCTCCTAAACTTGGTGGAGACAGACTTCTTGGATTCTGGTACATCCTTGTAGTTGCCCCATCCCCATCTCTGATCTCATAAGTTTTGAAATCAATTTCTGAAGGTCATACTGAAGGTCCTGGAATGTTCGCCTGGTGCGTTGGCTTATGCTGTGTCTATTCAGCTCTGTATATCTTGCATATTTTGTACACCTGCTTGTCTGTTTTGCACAGTGGGGGGGCGGGGCTTTGCTTGTGGGGGGGGCAGCAGCCTGAGAAGGGCCTTGGGGTGAAACATTCCTAAATCTGGCCCTGTCTGTGGGGGGAGGGGGCTGTGTGGTGAGAGGGGGCTGAACGAGCAGGAGGGGGGCTCTGTGGGAGGAGGGAGCAGGAGGGGACTCGGGGGAGGGAACAGGAGGGAGGGTCTGTGGGGGGATGGAGCTGGGGAAACAGGTGAGGGTTCTCTGGGGAGAGGGGGCTGAGAAATCAGGAGGGGCTCAGGGGGAGGCCATATGTTACTATTTCTGTGTTTCCATAGCTAAAAGCAAGGAAGAGGCCATTGCAGTAGCTGAGTACATGTTTTAATTTAATAAGTACGTTTGTTGACAGTGGACATTGAGGTGAGGAAAGAGGGGAGGGAGAGGGGCAGGGGAGTCTATAGTGATGGGCAGGGGGGGCCCCAAAGTCCATTTCTTGTCCCTGGGTCCATTCCAACCTAGCTATGCCCCTGCCACGCTCAATCCCCACCGGGAATCTCATTCACCAAGCGATGGGCTGAACCCGTGGGGCCGGCGCCGATTGCATGGTGAAGGGGATTCCCAGCGGGGATGAAGGGGCCCATCATGTCTGGATGGCAATCACGGCCCAGAATCCCTGCCGGGATTCCAGGTCATGGTCATTTCGGGCAGGTGCTGTGGCTGCATTGCCCGCGGCACCCGCCCATCTCCCCAGAGGGTGGGCGGTCGGTGAGCGTGGGGGGGCCGCCCCTCCCCGATTCCCCGCTGGGATGCCCCGGCACGTCTGTTGGCCATGTCGGAGTGATCCCAGTGGGGAATCTAAGGGTTGCTTCCCTGACGGGGCGAATGCCGGGGCTGAAAATACCCAGAGACAGTTACAAAACATTCATTTAACCTTAACAAAGTACTTAAGTGAAACATCAAACTTAGTTCTGGTTACCACTCTTAATAATCTCTCTTTTTAACAATTGTTTGCAGATTAAATCAATAACCCCCCTTTTAGGGTGTCATGATATTTGGCTGACCCTGTGACCAAGGGGATGGGGATGCCTGTTATTGAGGGGGTCTAGCCTCCTGTGGTCACTTGGGTTTGCAGCCCTGGTGTGCTCCTGGATCCCTTGTTGCACATGGAACATCAGGTTGTGGCAGTGGCCAGGAGTGCTTTTCACCAACTCCACCTGGTGAGGAGGCTGCAACCTTAACCTTTTCTATCGGACTTGAACTTGGTCACTGTTGTCAATCCTTTCATAACCATCACTACTGTGTGAGACTGCACTTGAAGACTGTTCAAAGGCTGTAGCTGGTGCAGAACATGGTGGTCTGCCTCCTGATGAGGGTGGGTTGCCAGGAGTACATTATATCAGTGCTCAAAAAAATCTGCACTAGCTGCCATGGTGTTCTGGGAACAATTCAAGGTGCTGGTTTTGTCCTATAAAGCCCTAAACAACTTGGGCCCTGCAATATCTAAAAGACCACCTCTCCCACCTCCTCCCCCAATGTTTGATCGCACTCCCTTAAGTCATCCAGGGCTGCTGTCTTGAAAGTTCCATCATTGGGTCAGGACCAGACAACATGGGCATCATGCAGAAAGGCATTCTTGGCAGCTACCCCACTGCTTTGGAACACTCTTCCCCTGGAAGTCTGCTAAATCTCAAGCCTGGGCATTTTCCAGAGACAGTGTAAGACCTACTTATTTGACCAGGCTTTTAATAGGTAGGGGTGGAGGGGTGGAGTGTGAGTGGTTTTAATTGGAATTTTATATGTTTAAATTACTCTGACTGGGTTTTTTTTAATTTATTTATTTGTTTCCACAGAACAGACATACACACTTTACATTCAATTACTTTCCTTAACATAAGTACATTGCCCTTTACCGCTCAAGTCCTGACATTTAGCAGAGCGGTATTTGTTTGAGAGATCTGTTCCATCTTAACATCCTTAACCATTCCCTTTGTGGGGGTCCCCAACCTTCCATCAAGCCTTTTACTTTGACTGGTTTTTATATTCTTTTTAGGGATGGGCGAACGCGGTTCAGAAGTTCGGAGTTCAGCCCGAACTCGGCCTGTTTGGACGACCGAACCAAACTGAACTTCCGAACACGAACTGGCCGAACCAAACTCAATTCCAAATGTCTAAATGACCGAACAGTTCGGTCTGTTCGGATTGCGTTCGGGTGGCAAAAAAAGGTTCACTGTAAGGTCAAACGTGACAGGGAGGGGTAGTACTAGTCACTGAGGAGCAGACTTCCAGGCACCAGGGGTGGAGAGGCTTGCAAGAAATGAAACTATCTGCCTCCCTCCTTCCCAACACCTTCTGAGCTAGTCACTGTTCCTGAACAGCAGGCGTTGAGTAGGATTATTAGATTGCTTTAAGTTTCATTTCAGTTTTGTACTGAAATGAAACTTAAACCTTAAACTGAAACCTTGTGTTTGTGATTCCCCCCCCCATCCCATATAGAGAGAGATAGAGAGATATAGATATAGAGAGATAGAGAGATAGGTTAGGGATAGTAGTTGTAGGAGCTAGCTTAGTGATAGAGATAGCGTTAGTGATTTAGTTTTAGTGTTTGTAGGAGTAGGCCTGTGTACTTATTAGATAATCCATTTAGTTCATAGCATTTAGAATAGTTAATAGCAGTTAGATTTAGTGTAGATAAATATATATAATATTAGCTACAAAAAATAAATTAAAAAAACCCATATAAAAACAAAAAAAACAAATAAAAAACAAAAGAAAACCATATAAAACCCAATAAAAAACCAAAAAACCATATAAAAAACAAAAAATACCACCCATAATATTTCCCGAACGGCCAGGCCGAACTGAACGGCTGAACCCGAACCCGACGAACTAACCAAACGGACGAACCGAACACAGCCGAACCGAATGGCCGAAACCGAACCACGATCTGTTCGCCCATCCCTAATTCTTTTTGCATGTTTTAGGCTGTAAGCTGCCCTGATCCTGTGGGAAAGGGTGGGATCCACATCCAAATAAATGGACTGGCTCTGCTTTGGCTGTCAGTAATACCTATAACTAGCTTCCTGTGTTTCAGAAGAACTTCTGCCCTTGTGACAAACAGTTCCATGAACTTCTTATCTGAGAGCAGTTTTCTTAATACCTTATGTGTCTCCACAGTGTACATTTGTAACCAGAGGAAGTATTCTGGAAAGGCTTTCAATATATCCCTTCTGCAAGACTTAAAATTTAACTTATAGCAATAAATGCAACATCAGAACGTGACCATGTTTGCCACAATAGCAGGTGTTTATTCTACCTTGTAGACGTGTGTGTGTGAAGAAAGGAGGTAATGATGGGAGCCTGGATAAGCAAAGATCATTAACATGATGTTGCGGGAAAGCTCTACATTTCTTTATGTAGTGTGTACATTTAAAATGTGTTTTCTTTTAGTAATAGTGTAGGTAGCAAGAACAGGTTCACTCGGCATAAGTCCTGGCAGGATCTTGCCCCAACAGCCACAGTTGAAAGGTAATTCAGCTCCTCAGTGTTCTTTATTACACTCCATGTACCATCAGCATTATACAGTTTGCTGCATATATATACAGCCCATAGCTCTCTTTGTAGTCCTACAGCACTCACAGTATATTCTTCAGGCCAGGTACAAACCCCACTGCAACCCTTCTTTGATCAGGAGACAGAGCCTTACCCCAGTTCCTGTCTCTTCCAAGCTTCTCTCCCAGACTGAGCCTTCTCCTGGTTCTTAACCCTAGACTGGCTCTGCCATGCCCGGTTACAGCTGTTCCTCAATTAGCCTGGAGATTCACCTTCTTTACAGCCTGAAGATGCAACTCCTTAAAGGGCCAGTGGCCCACAGGGACTCTGCCCTGTTACAAATAGGGCTATAAACAGTCTCAGTTCACTCTGTTTCCCCCATGCAGATACTTTAGTTTAACTGTATTAAGTGTGACAATACATTCAACTAATGCAAAACGTATCTTCCTAAAACCTGTCATTTCACTGATATTCAGTCTTCATTTTAAGTATCTGACCCAGTTTCAACACCTGTGAAAGCCAAAAAAAGTGACCAAAATAAAGTATCATATTGTTCATTCTGTCCTCTATGAATCTTGTGGTAATGATACCAAAGCAGGTTTACTTGGAAGTTAAAGTTCAGCAAACCTCCCAGATCTATACAGCTAACCCGTGTCTTATCTTTAAAATTCTTCAACCTTTATTTTCACTCACAGTCACGATAATGCATTTAATTTATATACCTTCAGGGATAGGTTGGTGCCCTGCCCTCAATTTGTCCTAGTTCTTGTGGTATCCTACCCAGTGTCGAGTCTCCTGAAGTCCAGTCTACTGGGGTGCTGAATGGACACTCCTTTAGACAGGTCTTCATTATAGACAATATTCTTTTTATCTCTAATGGTGTCAGGCTCCAGGACAAGGAGCCAGGGAAAGGGTGGAGAAAGGAGGGGCAGGGAAGAAGGGAAAAGCTGGAGGGAGTACAGGAACGTCCACACTGAACCCCTGAGCCGTCCTCCGGTATCAAGGATGGGGAACGCTCAGCATCAAAACTAGGCAAGCTGGCCTAAGAAGGTATATGGCTCATCATCAAGATCCCGGACCTGGGAGTCAGAGGGGAGGAGCCAGCGACAGGGAGCTGGAGGGGGGGTACACACAGGGGGGAGATGGTTTGTAAGACAAGGTGCCAACGCACGAAGGGTGCAGGGTCCACACACAACAGCAAGGAAGGGGGTGCCACTCATACAAGAGACACAGAGGGTTGCACAGGACAAAAGACTCACACACTGAACACAACAGACACAGACACAGACACAGGGGAAGAGACAGGGCAATGCTACACTGGATAAAGGAGGAAAACAACCAAATCCCAGGAAGAGCAGTTGCTCCACCAGCTGCCTGAGGCCACCAGAAGGTCCTAAATACTCCCTGGTGGCCAATCAGGAAGCCAGGAGGCAAGCACCAGAAATGGCCACCAGGTGAGCAGGGGCAGGGCACACACCCGGCGGAGGTACAGGAGGAAACATAGGGAGGAGGACGAGGGCAAAAGCTACCAAGGTACCAGGTGGCACAAGCTGCTACAGCAATGCCCCCAACCCCCCAAGGCCAAGAGTTCAAGACCTGGCTGTGATAGTACACCCCCAAGCCCCCCCTGCCAGGGGAACGACCCCCTTTGTACAGACAGGGTGGACAGGGCCAGTGGATGAAAAAAGGCATGGAGCCAAAAAACAGGGGACACAGAAGGGACCTGGAATACGAAGGGACCAGACTAGATACAAGAGGCAAGACAAGACTATGGGGTTAAATTCCAAACAACGCCTTTCCCAATGAACAAACCAGAACACATACAGGGGAACAGATGGGAGTCAAGACTAGAGATGATGAGGACAAGCAGGTACAAGAACAACAGGGGGACTGGACAAACGTTATACAAGGGCCTAACAGCATGAGGTGGACTAGCCTGGACACAACACAGACACACAAGGCATTAGACAACAGAGCCCACAACAGACCTCTGTGAAGACACTACATAAAGCATCGAGCTTGCAGGTAAGGGGATAATATTGTCTGGACCAGGGATAGGACTGTTTGGTAGGGGTGGGACTACCGGATCATCCGGTGTCCAATACTGCCGGTATTTGGTGTACCGGCAGTATTGGATTAAACCCAGTAATCCAGCCCATTTACTGGATTCCCCTGTACCAGATTGTTTACATTGCGGCCATTCAAATGAATGGCCGCAATGTAAAAATAACACCAAAAACCCCCCACTTTACTTTCCCTCCCCAGTCCAGGCTGTGCGGGTGGAAGGGGGGATACCCACCCACCCACCCTGCCCAGCCTGGCTTTAAAAAAAAATATTTTCCCCCGAAGTCCCTGCTAGTGCGGGCTCCGGGCCGCCGGCGGCGAGTCGACCCAGAGCCCGCACCAGCAGGTACGATCCCTGGGGTGGGGGGTGGTTTAACACACACCCCACCCCAGGGATCAGATCACCCTACCTAGTCCTACCTCCCCAACCAGGGATTGCCTACCTTGTGCTCTGGGCGGCGACGGCGGCCCGACTATGGTGGCTTCAGCGCTGGCTGTGGCTGCCAGCTTCAGCGCTACTAGGCCTTCTGGGGAAACCTGGAAGTTCACCGGAAGGCCTAGTAGCATTGAAGCCGGCAGCCACGGCCAGCATTGAAGCCGCCGGAGTCGGACCACTGCCACTGCCCGAAGCACAAGGTAGGCGATCCCTGGGTGGGGAGGTAGGGTGATCCCTGGGGTGGGGTGTGTTAAACCACCCCCCACCCCAGGGATCACCTTAGTACCTGCTGGTGCAGGCTCTGGGTCGCCGACGGCGGCCTGGAGCCCGCACTAGCAGGGACTTCAGGGGGAAAACAATTCTTTTAAAGCCAGGCTGGGCAGGGTGGGTGGGGGTGCCCCCCCTTCCACCCGCACAGTCTGGGAGGGGGAGGGGGGAGGGTTTTTGTGTTTTTTGTGGGTTTTTTCCATTGATTTCAATGGGGACAGTTCCCCATTGAAATCAATGGAACAAATCCGGTACTGGTAAACCGGTACACAAATCCAGCAATCCATTTTTTAAAAATCTGGTAACCGGTAAATCTGGTAGCCGGTATTTGACCCGATGTCCCACCCCTACTGTTTGGGCATGAGACAAGGGATTCTGGATTGGGCAACACAAGGAACCAAGGTGGCAGGTCACAAGACATAGGACTGCTCAGATATGTAAGAAAATGGGGAGGAGCAGTAAAACGAGTGGGGTGAGATATGAGAAGGCCGGGGGGCCACAACCCATGGACAGACCAAGACACAGATTGTGGTCCAGAACCAGGCTCGAGGATAGCCGGTCAGTGGTCTCTGGCTCGGGGGAAGCCCGCTGGGGCCAGGCGGCAGTTTCTGGCACAAAGGCCAGTGGTTGGGGCCAGGTGGTAGTCTTTGGGGCCGGACGGCAGTCTCTAGCTCAGGAGGAGTTGGCCGGGGCCAGGTGGCAGCCTCTGGCTCGGGGGGTCCCATAAGACCAGGAGTCTTGTCTTCTGGGATGACACCTCATCTCGGCTGCATCAAAGATGTCTTCCCTAGAGTGGCACCTACCGAGGACTTCTTGGAGGTTACCGCAGGGTGGAATGTTGAAGCCCTCTGGGGCACAAGAGTATCACCAGAGGTCTTATGGCGACCTGTGTCCACAGGTTGACCACGCCTTGGCTCGTTCATGTCTTCTTCCTTGGTGCGGCGGTCTCTGTATACCCGAGGCTGCGTCCATACACTACCTACAACCCCTTGTTCTGGGGCACCAGACTCCAAAGGGGAGGAAGGCAAGAGGGACCCCCTTCAAAACAACCCCCTTCACTACATTGAGGTTTGTATAGGAGGAGTAAGGAATCCTCCAGTTGGTGGGCTTCAGGGCACTCAGGTGCAATCGATGGTCCGGGTACACCTTTATTCTCATCTCAGAACCCATCTGGTCAATGAGAGGGGACCGTCTAGACCCTTGGGGAACCGGCAACCCCAATACCACCTTGGGAAAATTCAGTGTGGGAAGGCGATGGGTTGTTACCCGCATGGTGGAAACCACAGGAGATGTGGGAGGTACCCTTTGGGGTTGCCAGCCCTCCAGACGAAGAAGTAATGTCACAGAAGGGATACCCATTTCCACGTCTGGACCATGCCACTGGTTCCTATGACTGTGATCCGTGAGTTTGCCTGTGTCTGCGGGACCCACTCGGCCCCTGGGAAGACCTTCCAGGTTGCTGGTATTACGGCTGGCTTGGGAATGGTGGTTAGGGTTTCCAGCAGTTTGTCCCTTGCGACAGGCTTTTGCTCCTCAGCAGGTGCAACCTTAGGGGTTCCCGCAGTAAGGTGAGAGACGAGGGGCTGGAAGGAGGCAAACAGAACCGGATCAAGCACCATACTCCCCGAGCCACCCTGGGTGTTCTTGTCTGGAGACGGCCTACCATGGGACGGACAGGAGACAGAGGCATCCAGATACAAATCCTGGGTTTCCTCATCTAGGCTATCCGCCTCCTCCTCTGTCACGTCTTCCCATTCCCCTTCCTCCTCTGAGGCTAGCCACTGGCCCATACTTCTGACCCCAGAGTGCTTTGGTTTGGGTGGCAGCGGGATGGACCTCCTAGCTGTATTCCGTGGTAGCGACTTCCTGCAGGCAGCTACAGTCATCGCTGACGGCACTGCAGTCATCTGAGCCAAATACATTTTCACGTGCCGATGTGCATCCCACATCACTGGGGATGGGTCAAGGTCTCCTGGCCCATGGTCAACATATGCTTCCACCTCCCGATACGAAGTCCATTCCCAGGAAGCAGGTGGCTCCATTTGGTGGGGGGGGGGGGGTACCTCTGCGGTGCCCCAAGTGACCAGCTAGATGTCCGTTGTACGAGAGCAGGCCTTTTATGGGTGGAGTAATCTGTCAGACTCCGGGACAAGAAGCCGGGGAAAGGGGGGAGAAAGGAAGGGCAGGGAAGAAGGGAAAAGCTGGAGGGAGTATGGGAACATCCACACTGAACCCCTCGGCCGTCCTCCGGTATCAAGAAAGGGGAACACTCAGCATCAAAACCAGGCAAGCTGGCCTAAGAAGGCATACGGCTCATCATTGAGGTCCCAGACCTGGGCGTTGGAGGGAAGTAACCAGCGATGGGGAGCTGGAGGGGAAGAGCCAGCAACAGGGAGCTGGAGGAGGGTACACACAGGGGGGAGACAGTTTGTGAGACAAGGTCCCAACACACAAAGGGTGCAGGGTCCACACACAACAAGAAGGAAGGGGGTGCCACTCATTCAAGAGACACAGAGGGTTGCACAGGACAAAAGACTCACACATCGAACACAAGAGACAGGGCAACGCTACACTGGATCAAAGGAGGCAAACAACCAAACCCTGGGAAGAGCAGTTGCTCCACCAGCTGCCTGAGGCCACCAGAAGGTCCTAAATACTCCCTAGTGTCCAATCAGGAAGCCAGGAGGCAAGCACCAGAAATGGCCACCAGGTGAGCAGGGATGGGGCACACACCAGGCTAAGATACAGGAGGAGACATAGAAAGGACGACAAGGATACAGGCTACCCAGGTGGCACAAGCTGCTACAGCAACCCCCCAAGGCCAAGAGTTCAAGACCCGGCCATGATTAATGGTTTCTGGTGAAAGAATAGTAAACCTCCATACTGGAACAAGAAGAGGAAAACTCTCCTGTTCACACTGCCAGTGACTCACTGAATAAGCTTTTTTATGCTGTTTCTGAAGTGTTTCTTCTGAAACTTTAGGGCATAGAAGAGGAAAGAGGAGTCAGAATCTTCTCCATGGAAGAGACGTACTCAGTGGGGAAGCAGGCAAGCTGTAGAACAATAGATTTCATTGTAGACAGCTGTTCTCATGCACAGAAAAAAGCTGCTTGCCACACATTTTGAAGTCTTCATGTCAAAATGCCCTTGAGATTGCTGTTTGATGTGAGGCCATGGTAATTTCCAAGAGGAACAGATACATGATCCTACCATTTGTATTTGCATGGTCAATTAAACTGTGTGATGTATTTCCAAAACACCCTTTGTACTAGAGGTGGGAATATCAGTATCGGATAAATCTGATACACCCAATAATCAGGTATATGGGATTAACCCGATAATCACCGGTATCGGCATACTGGATTTTTAACATTGGCCACTTTACCAGGTTTTTTTACATTGCGGCCATTGAAGTGAATGGCCGCAATGTAAAAATAACAGCAAAGCAGCCAATGTTAAAAATCCGGTATGCCAATACCGGTAAATCTGATACCGGGGAGATCCAATACCAGTAAATCTAGTATCCGGTGTTCTCTCCGATGTCCCATCTCTACTTTGTACATGACTTTAAATATTCCCCAAACCTGAAACCCTGCTGTCTTGCTTTCTCAGTGTACTGCTGGATTACGTTCTTGAAGAGTACCCATGGATTATTAGAGCAGGAATTATTTGTTAGTACTTTTCATCTTCTATTTCTTATGGGGAAGGGGTGGATACCTATTTTATATGAAGTGATTCAGTTTCTATCATTTTTTCTGTCTCTTCCCCAAAACTGAATTTGCTAACTCTTGACTAACTGTGTGATGTTATCTATTGTACTGAGGATAAATGGAGGCTGGGATAAAACCAACTAACAGCACCAAATCATCCTAATGTGGTGAAGAGGTGTTAAGATGGTCAGGAGCCTGAAAACATCTTCTCATATGGTTTTTCTGATGCTTCAGTTGAAGAAAGATATTTACCACAGTTGGCATATGAAGATGAGCGGGTCTCACTTCTACCTTCTGGGGCCATTTTTAAATGGACCACGGTGGGTGGAGGTGGGTGTGGGCCCACAGTGGATTCCCAGCAGTGGCGAGCTGACCAACCACCCCCCGTGGTCCAGGAAGGTCCCAAACAAACGTGACAGAACCGGGACCATGGCAGGGAATAGGACCAACAGACCACAGCCCGGGGCAGTGCTACAGACATGACACCGATTCTGGGCCATGGTAAAAACATCCAGAAGGCACTGGGGAGGGATGGGAGGCAGACATAGCCGACTGTGGACAAAGGAAGCCAAAAGCGCCAAAATGAAATGCCCACACAAGGGAAACGTGAAAGGAGGGGGAGGAGGGAGAAGAGCGGCCGAGGCAGCACACACAACGGGCACAGGGAAGACAAGGTGACAGTGGAACACACAGCACAAACACACACCCGGGCGCATACGCACCCGAACGGGTAAGGAAAGGAAGGGGGAACATGGTGGGATGGCCAACACACACGGCACAATGGGCAGAGGCGGGGGAACCAGCCTGGGGGCAGAACGGGACACGAGGAACAGCACCCGGAACCCCGACAATAGCACAGGCAGCATGGGCCACCCCACAGCAACACAGGCAGCCCAGGCACAGGGGGATCCCACAGAGGCAGAGCACAGGCACAGGGGGAGGGTGCACAGAAGAGGACTGGCCCCGGAGCAGCCCGGGAATGGTCCAAGAGGCAGCCAGGGACACACACACATCCCAGACGGTGAGGGTGCACTGAATGGGATAAAGGTGAGCCAGAGCCGAAGCACCGAGCAGGCGACCGATCCCCCCCTCCCCTGAGAAGGACACCGGGAGGTGCAGTCCGGGGGCCCCAGACCTCCACGGTCACTGAGTCAACTGGGAGGGGGGCACGGGCACAGGGGGCCTGTGGCCAGACAAGGATGGACAACAGCACCCGGGGAGATGGGGGTTGGCTTGGAGAGCAGGACACAGCCACAGGAGAAGGCAGCCACAGAGGGGAACACCAGTTGCAGAGGAGGACGGGGGGCCCCGTGGAGGGGACCCAGAGGCAAAGGCAGGGGTAGAGAAATCCCTGGAACCAGCCTGCACAGCAGCAAGCCTGGGACATCATGGAGGAAGCAGGCAGTGACCCACGGCATCAGGGCAGAGGTGGGTGCTCACAGCGGGGCCAACATCCAGGGCCCGGAAGGCACAGGGGGCCTCACAGCCAGCTGCAGGGGGTCACGAAGGGGCCCAGGGCCAGGAGGTCCATCAGGTGCATGTAGTGCGGTCACTGAAGCATGTCCCAATGGTAGCCCAGTGCAGACATGTGGTGGGCGACGAGGTAGTATGCCTTGAAGGAATCCTGCACAGCGAGCCCTACCTGGACATCAGATCGGAACCACACACCTGCCAGCACTGCCAGCTCCACCTCTGTGGGCTCCAACAAGCCATAGTCAGCAGCAGGGGGCCATGGAAGGTGGCTGAGCTCCAACAGGTGGTGATACACTGCCCCACGTGACTGCTGGCAACCACGGGCCCCGTAGATGCAGCCAAAGAAGGAAACAACCAGGGCAGGCCCCCGCCAGACAGGCCGTGTAGGCAGCAAGGCTGCA
>QEPC01015474.1:4720908-4732373 GCA_003113815.1 Sphenodon punctatus | reverse complement strand
GGAGTGCTTCTGGATTCCCTGCTGCACCTGGATTGTCAGATTTTGGCAGTGGCCAGGAGTGCTTTTTACCAATTTTATCTGGTGAGGAGGCTGCGACCTTTTCTTTTTGATTCGGATCTGGCCACTGTCATCCATGCTTTCATCACCTCAAGGCTATATTATTGAACTGCGCTCTACATGGGGCTGCCCTTGATGACTGTTCAGAAGCTGCAGCCGGTACAGAATGCGGTGGCTCACATCCTTTCGAGGACTAAACACCAGGAGCATATTACACCAGCGCTCCCAAGTCTACACTGGCGTCCTAGAGTTTTCTGGGCACAATTCAACATGCTGGTTTTGATCTTTAGAAGCCCTAAACAGTCTGGGCCCCACATATATGAAAGACCGCCTCTGTCCTTCCATGCCCCACTGCAGCCCCTGTGATCTGTCGGGAGCGCCTCCCTGTGGGTACTGTCTGTTAGCCTTGTTTGTACAAGGGTTCACAGGGAGGCGTTCTCGGTTACTGCCCTGATGCTTTGGAATTCCCTTCCCCTGGAGGTTTGTTTGAGCCCAAGCTTGGACGTCTTCTGGAGGCGGAGCAAAACATATTTATTTGAAAAGGCATTTGTGGGCAGGGATAGGGAATTGGAATGGTTTAGGGTTTGGGAAGGGGGTGGTGGTATTGGTTGGGTTTGTGGAAGGTTGTGGTAGGGCTTGGGAGTTTTAGGGTTTTTTTTGTAGTTTAATGTTTTTATGATTTGTAAGCTGGCCTTGAGCCTCTGGGAAGGGTGGCATATAAGTTTAAATAAATAATAATAATAATAATAATAATAATATAATAAAATGTCTAGTGAGTGTAACTAATGTGATTTTGCCTAACAGATTCCTGTTTTTAAAGTCTGATCAGGCACAGCTCAGGCAGAGAGGTTAAACCTGAGGTGCACGTAAGCACTGTAGCTATCTCCTGACTAAGGCCCTTTTTAAACAAGCTGCTTGGGGGGGCAGGGGGTGGTGTGTATGCCGGTGCGGGGACAGTGGGGGAGGTGAGTGTACACCAGTGCACATCCATCCCTTATACATCCCCATGCACAGAGCAACCAGTGTTCTCACTGGTTGCTCCGTGTGTGTGTGTGATGGGTGGAGGTGGGTAGGCATGCATGTTTCATGGGAGTGTGCACACATACCCACCCACGGCTGCCACCGCTACTGTACACACACGACTCACCCATGCATGCCCCTGCAGTTCCCTGTGTGGGTACGTTTCGTGTAAAAAGGACCTGAGATAACAAGGATTCTACTCAAACCCATGTCTCTTCAACTGCCCTTATTCATTGTGCATACCCTATCTTTGTACTGAGAGCGTCTAGCAGGGGGATGAGAGCAACAGATTAGCTCTGTTCCTACACCTTTTCTTAAACGAATGGCTCTTATTTCAGAACTCCACAAGTCCATAGGGTCCCTTATTTTTTGAAATTTTGATCTTGCATTGCTGCTTAGGCTGTGCTTCTACTTGTGCTGTAGAACTCTGCACTCCCACACATTAAAGAGTTCTGTACTAGAATCCATCCTAACATTCTCCTTTCTCTTGATACAATCCCACTCTCTGCACAATTAAACGTGATAGTGGTGGGTGGGACAAGGCAAGGGGTGGGCTCTGCAATTCCCCATATCAATTCTTGTCCTAGTTAGATTCCCTGCCAACTGATTATGAAGAATGTGAGAAATACTTGAGTGCCCCCTCTTGTCTAGTTCCAAGTAAGACATTGCAGCTCCTGTCTCATTTTCCCAGAGGCAGAACAGAATCAAGCAAGCTTTATAGACAGGTATCCCTAAGTTTCATTTGTAACTATTGTTTATCAGATGAAATAATTGATTATTTGACTAATTTGAATAATTGATTAAAATGTATTACATTTGCAATTTGAAATATGGTAGCTATGGAATAGAATGAGTTCCCTGAGAGAGAGATTATGATTAACTCTGCAAAATTTAGATGTGCACTGTGTGAGATTTTATATATAACAGTACACTCGTTATATCTATACTATATTATTTTCCATTTATAGCACTCATAGCTGTTGTATCTCTGTAGAGAAATACTCTCTTTTTTGGTTCTGCTTTGATCAGAACATGCCTACTAAAATATTCTCTTTTATTTCAGCCCTTGTGACACCATGGAATTCACTTTTCCTTGAGATAAATTCATCAAAATGGTTATGCTGTGCTATTAAAAAGTCTGACTTCCCATATAGCCAGACCCATAAATATTAACATTTTTATTTTACAGTCCCTCTGGAATAATTGATTTAAAATGTATTACATCTGCAATTTGAAATATAGTTAACTGTTCAACATGAACGTAGTAGATGTGTACTTTACAAAGGAAATTCTATGCTTGTTAGAGAAGTCAGTCTTATTACTGCAGCTGTACTGTCATCTTCAGGAGGTTTACAAAATAGGCTTGCAGGTTTCTAGGGTTTGTGTTGAATGTATATGCTGGAGATGGTAGTAGAATAGGGGTACTCCTACTACTCCGTTCTATAGCACTACTAGGCGTACCCAGCACTTTTGGGGGTAATTTCAGACATGATGGGCCTTTCGACCCACCATGCTGAACCCTGGACTGGGATCCGTCTCGGATCCTGGCCCGTGATCAGAAGTGCCAGCCTGATCGCAGAGGGGAATCTTGGAGGGTGCGGGGCTACACAACGCGACATGCGGCCACTCAGCCCCACCCCCCCACGCATCCCTGGCCACCCACCCTCGGGGAAACCGGTGGGTGCAGTGGCCAATTAGACCGCTGTGCCTGATCCCGTCCAGTGGTTGGGATCTGATTCCAGGACGAGGCTGGCAAACAGACGTTCATTGTGACCATTGCCAGCCCCATCCCGGATCGTGGCCAACCTAACCCCGGTTCTGGAGGTTAGCTTTGAACCCCACCAGGAATTCACTGTGGTGAACATCTGGCAGGGCTCAAACAGACGTTACCGCAATCTCTGCCACCACACAGGATCCATTGTGATTCAGTGTGGTGAGCAGCAATCCCGTAACATCTGAAAATATCCATAGTCACAGATTTTTCACATTGTGAAATAAGTTTCCAATGCCATTGTTATTGTGTTTTTCAAAGCTGAGAGTTTTTACAAATTAGGCAGGTGCATGAGGGAAAAAAACACATTTTTTGCTGCATCTATGGTGTTACCCAATAAATTTAATTGCTTGTTTAATGGATGGGTGCAACCTAAGAACCTCCAGAGGAAGCAGTAAATGTGTGAGGGAGAAGGAAGATCTTACCACTCCATAACTTGGGGGAGAGATATGGGTGTCCCCCATCTCCTTAGAAAGCAAAGATATTCTTAGTGTGTGAAAAGTATATTCCCCAAAAATATATATGAAAATATGTATATTGGTAAAATACATATTTGGATTTTCAATGAGATTTTTGTTTTCTCCCCTGAAAGCTTCTCTGACCTCTTATTGGTAATTTTGGAGGGAGCCCATAGTATTAAATGGCATAGATCTATTGATGTTCTTTTTTCAATTTGCATCATTTGAGGGTTTGGCAATAAGTGAATACAGTACCTGAAAAAAATGCCAGGAGAACAGAGTGGTTGTTTAGCCAGAAAGCATGAAAGCCCTGCATAATAATCTATCAATTGTCACCGCCCCTTTCTGGAAGCAGCACTTTAAACATTTTAGTTTCCAGATTATTCATTCCTGTTATTTCTGCTTGCCAACCACCAATCAGAGATGGATGAATAAGGGAAATGCAGATGAGTTTCTATTTGCAAATGAAAAACTTGAATTAGATTTTCTGCAAGAGATGTGTCATAATACTGGTTATCCACAAGTCTTAGTCTAGCCACAGGCATTCATGAAAATGTTTGTGGCTCTTGAGCATTAGTTATGGATATTGACCATATGTTATTGTCCTAAAAAGAGGTATAGTTATTATATATTCATATAGCACCAATGGGGGGGGGGGGCTAATTTCCCTGTTCCAAGGAACTTACAACTGAGGATGAACCAGTGGAAGAGAACATAAGGGACAACAATATAATCGTGAAGTTGAAAAGTTGCAGATGCACATGTTTAGCTTAATTGCAAGAGTAGGTGACAGAATCCTAAAGCGTAAAGTTATTGGATGCTTTTAGATGGATGACTGCCCCAATGCTGGCCACTTCCCACACCATACCAGTCCACTTCTTTAGATGGATAGTGGTCCATCCATCTAAAAGCGGCCCTACCAGATTGGCAGACAGAACAGACTATGCCTGCTCTAGGGCAGTCCTGCCAGTGGCTTATAGAAATTTATATTTCCAAAATTCATCACCATAGGGCCTTAATATGGCACTTTTCAAACAGGCCGTGGGGGGATGGGTGTGCACCGCTGGCGGGTGGAGGTGGGTGTGCGCCCATTCCCATGGGTGCACGCACACCCATCTCCACGCATGGAGCAACCGGCATTGACGCCATTTGTTCCGTGGGTGGGTGATGGGTAGAGGTGAATGGAGTGTGAGAGCGTGCACGCGCCCCCACCCACCACTAGTGGTGTTCGCACAGGCACCTCCCCACTGGTGGCTGCAACCCGCAGTGTTCCTATGGATGCCCCACTCACACACACACACACACACACATACACATACACACACACACACACACACCATTTGAAAAAGACCTCTGATTCAGAGGAACCACTTAAAGTGCTTTGTCCTTAAGGCACAACACTGGTGGCTCTCCAACTGATGCTGATCCACTGCAATGGAAGAGCACATTACTCTTTAATAATACAATAACCCTTAGCTCAGCACATAAGGATATGGTATTATGGTGACGCATTTTGGAAATATAAATCTCTATGCAATAAAATTAGACTGATGACCATCTCATTTCACTTAGGCCAATTAATATATATTAAAGCGTAATATAGAGATAACTGGCTAAGATTTCAAGACTCTAAATTCTGATAGCATAAATTTTTAATGTTAGCTCTGAGATATTTTCATTTTTCGGATACTGTTCCCAGCTGAGATTACATGCAATTGCCTTAGATCTGTGTAAGGCTGAGAATAAAGAAATGTCAGAAGGCCAGGTGCTGCTGAAACAGAATAAACTATGCTTAAAATCAAGACAAGGTCCTAGTAAGAGTGAAATGCAGCAATTTCTTCTTGGTTTTCTGGTTTGCATTTTCCACCTGTACTTATTTTGATCATGGTTATATGCCTAATGATTATGTGATGGGGCAGGTAGTTCTTCAGTAATTCAGATTCTTCCATTCCAGTGACTAGGGGCTTATTCACACGTGCAGCAATTATCTGGATTTTTAAAAAAAATGTTTTTCTTTAGTTCGCTGTTAACAATGCCAGTTGCATTCACATGTGTGCCATACCATTGTTTCCTTCAGCGAAATAACGCATTCAGACCTTCCTGGAGCGTACGCTTACCTGCCTGTTCAGTGCGGTTCAATTACAGGAAATTACAGCATGACTGGGCAGCAGGCTGCAGCCAGCTTCTTCCTCAATAAGTTCTTCTACCTCCCCTCCCTGGCTCTGAACCCCATCCCTCACCTGCCTCTGTCTCCTAGTAGTGCTCCAGCAGCAGCAGCAACAGCAACAGCAGCAGCAGCAGCAGCAGCAGCAGCAGCAGGGACACCCGATCGATCTGGAGATAATGCTGTTTGTTTACAAACAACTCCTCCCCATGTGATCACACACATGGGGAGGAGTTGTTTGTAAACAAACAGTGTTATCTCCCAGTCCCATCAATCAGTGTCCCTGCTGTGCTGCTGCTGCTGCTGCTGCTCCTGCATCCCGTACGGGCAGGAGTAAAACAGCGCACTTGAACGCAAAGTTGCCTTCACATACAGGAAATATTTCGCACCAGTTAATACCGAGTACAACATCGCTTTCCCACTGCTGTAAAGAGCGGATTTATTTCAATCGGACAGTATAAAGGTAGGTTTAACTAGCTTTGAACTGCAGATTACTTAGGTGTGATATTGATGACAATATTTCGAATACTTCAGACATGCAAGATACATTCAAATTTTGTAAAATTTGGACACAAACTGAACATCTGAATACCACCTAGGCTTATGTTCAGTTTCTTCCACGATTTTTCTTTATTTTGCATGGGCCACTTTAAGCCTTGGGAAAATATGCATTTTTAATTTTCCTTGAGTAGTTTTTTTCACCACGCTCAGTTTTTTCACCACTCTCCATGGAACAGAGATCTTTAGTATTTTGCAACCAATACAAAATGCACAGACATGTTCTGTGGCAGGGAAAGATCTTGGCTTTCTCCACATCTCCCCGGAGAGAAATCTCTCCAAATACAGGTTTTTTGTTTTTAAAAAAAGTAACAACCCACCTCATCATAGTATAGAAATCATGCCCCCTTCCCCCAAAGGATTAGTCCTATCCTGCCAAGTCTGCAAGTTCAGGGTAAAACTAATAGGCCTGAGCCTAGAGTCCTAAAGGTTATTAATAAAAGACTGAACAGAGAAATCTTTTAGGTTAAAAGAATAAAAGCTACTGTTAGTAATTTGTAACCTATTGCTAAAATCTGCCACTATACCTGAGGACTGGAGGGTGGAAAATGTAACCCTGATG
This sequence comes from Sphenodon punctatus, assembly GCA_003113815.1. Classification (NCBI taxonomy): domain Eukaryota; kingdom Metazoa; phylum Chordata; class Lepidosauria; order Sphenodontia; family Sphenodontidae; genus Sphenodon; species Sphenodon punctatus. The sequence goes on along the minus strand of QEPC01015474.1, from coordinate 4,725,783 downwards.
TTTAAAAAGGATCCAGAGGTGATCCTGGAAACTACAGACCAGTAAGCTTGACGTCTGTGCCGGGCAAAATGGTGGAAACTATCATTAAGAACAGAATCGTTGGGCATGGTGATAAACATGGCTTAATGGGGAAGAATCAACATGGATTTAGCAAAGGTAAGTCAGTCATGCCTCACTAATCTGTTAGAATTCTTTGAGGGTGTATATAAGCATGTGGACAAGGGAGACCCGGTAGATATAGTGTACCTGGATTTCCAGGAAGCATTTGATAAGGTCCCACATAAAAGACTCAATAGACGTTTTCAGAAAATCTTTTCTTGGAATGTAGCTGGTGGAAAACATGAACTAACAATGACTCTCAAAAATTATTAACCCAGTTTGATGTATCATGTATACAGGAGACATGGGTCATAAGTGGAGATGATATTTACAAGGCTATAAGGCCTGGGTTTTTCCCACATTAAAAAGAGAAAAGTTAGGGAGACCAGCGGGTGGATTGGCAATACTGGTTAGTACTGCCTTAGGACTAGACTGTTTACAACTCCATAATGCCCCTGATAACACATTAGTTATCTGCATAAAATAAGGAGTGGTTCCAATACTAGTTATTGTAAATTTGTATCTCCCTCCTACTCTCCAGATTTGTGAACGGGTGACGTTTTGGCTCTCCCTTGACGATTTATCACAACAGCTAGAAGAAAATCTCCCTGCAACTTTATTTATGATTGTGGGAGATTTAAATGTCCGTACAGGAAATTAGGATTCCAAAGTTGCCCGGGTTATGGGTATAGAATTAAATGACCCTTTCTTTTTTCCATTAAGAAAATCAAGAGATCCAATTTTAAACGCTGCAGGGGTACAGCTGTTGAAATTCCTTTGTAGATCTAACTGGAGGATATTAAATGGGAGATCAAGCTTAGATCCCCAAGGTGATTTAACATTTATAAATAGGAATGGAACGAGTATAATAGACTATATCTGTATTCCTGCAGGACAAATTTACAGACTTTGAGATCATAGCTTTTGGCTGTAGTGACCATCAGCCCTTGGCAGTTGTATTTCAGACTCAGGCTGAAATTTCTTTGTTCTATGATATAGACCCTAGGCTGTTGTATTATGATATGCCTACTGAAATGAGGCCCAAAGCTAGTGGCTAAGAGTCAAAATGTGTTTTTCTTCAACTAAAATGATTCAGATCAGGGATTTTTTTTCAAGCAACTGATTATAGTGAGGTGGATATCCCGAAACAATTTTCATCAGTAATTACCTATATAAAGAATGAAATTTTAGTATTTGAGAAAAAGCCTGGTAATACATACAACCCAACATGGTTTGATATGGAATGTAAAGATAGTAAATCCCTGGTAAATAGAACTTCTAGAGTCACGAAGAGGAAGAATTCACCCCTGGCTATTGCTAAATATATAGAAGCAAAGAATAGTTATAAAAACATAATTAAAAGAAAGAAATTGGCTTACCAGCATTCCCTCTGGGTATCTCATGGGGACTCAGTAGGGAAGAAGGATAANCAGCAGCAGCAGCAGCAGCAGCAGCAGGGACACCCGATCGATCTGGAGATAATGCTGTTTGTTTACAAACAACTCCTCCCCATGTGATCACACACATGGGGAGGAGTTGTTTGTAAACAAACAGTGTTATCTCCCAGTCCCATCAATCAGTGTCCCTGCTGTGCTGCTGCTGCTGCTGCTGCTCCTGCATCCCGTACGGGCAGGAGTAAAACAGCGCACTTGAACGCAAAGTTGCCTTCACATACAGGAAATATTTCGCACCAGTTAATACCGAGTACAACATCGCTTTCCCACTGCTGTAAAGAGAGGATTTATTTCAATCGGACAGTATAAAGGTAGGTTTAACTAGCTTTGAACTGCAGATTACTTAGGTGTGATATTGATGACAATATTTAGAATACTTCAGACATGCAAGATACATTCAAATTTTGTAAAATTTGGACACAAACTGAACATCTGAATACCACCTAGGCTTATGTTCAGTTTCTTCCACGATTTTTCTTTATTTTGCATGGGCCACTTTAAGCCTTGGGAAAATATGCATTTTTAATTTTCCTTGAGTAGTTTTTTTCACCACGCTCAGTTTTTTCACCACTCTCCATGGAACAGAGATCTTTAGTATTTTGCAACCAATACAAAATGCACAGACATGTTCTGTGGCAGGGAAAGATCTTGGCTTTCTCCACATCTCCCCGGAGAGAAATCTCTCCAAATACAGGTTTTTTGTTTTTAAAAAAAGTAACAACCCACCTCATCATAGTATAGAAATCATGCCCCCTTCCCCCAAAGGATTAGTCCTATCCTGCCAAGTCTGCAAGTTCAGGGTAAAACTAATAGGCCTGAGCCTAGAGTCCTAAAGGTTATTAATAAAAGACTGAACAGAGAAATCTTTTAGGTTAAAAGAATAAAAGCTACTGTTAGTAATTTGTAACCTATTGCTAAAATCTGCCACTATACCTGAGGACTGGAGGGTGGAAAATGTAACCCTGATGTTTAAAAAGGATCCAGAGGTGATCCTGGAAACTACAGACCAGTAAGCTTGACGTCTGTGCCGGGCAAAATGGTGGAAACTATCATTAAGAACAGAATCGTTGGGCATGGTGATAAACATGGCTTAATGGGGAAGAATCAACATGGATTTAGCAAAGGTAAGTCAGTCATGCCTCACTAATCTGTTAGAATTCTTTGAGGGTGTATATAAGCATGTGGACAAGGGAGACCCGGTAGATATAGTGTACCTGGATTTCCAGGAAGCATTTGATAAGGTCCCACATAAAAGACTCAATAGACGTTTTCAGAAAATCTTTTCTTGGAATGTAGCTGGTGGAAAACATGAACTAACAATGACTCTCAAAAATTATTAACCCAGTTTGATGTATCATGTATACAGGAGACATGGGTCATAAGTGGAGATGATATTTACAAGGCTATAAGGCCTGGGTTTTTCCCACATTAAAAAGAGAAAAGTTAGGGAGACCAGCGGGTGGATTGGCAATACTGGTTAGTACTGCCTTAGGACTAGACTGTTTACAACTCCATAATGCCCCTGATAACACATTAGTTATCTGCATAAAATAAGGAGTGGTTCCAATACTAGTTATTGTAAATTTGTATCTCCCTCCTACTCTCCAGATTTGTGAACGGGTGACGTTTTGGCTCTCCCTTGACGATTTATCACAACAGCTAGAAGAAAATCTCCCTGCAACTTTATTTATGATTGTGGGAGATTTAAATGTCCGTACAGGAAATTAGGATTCCAAAGTTGCCCGGGTTATGGGTATAGAATTAAATGACCCTTTCTTTTTTCCATTAAGAAAATCAAGAGATCCAATTTTAAACGCTGCAGGGGTACAGCTGTTGAAATTCCTTTGTAGATCTAACTGGAGGATATTAAATGGGAGATCAAGCTTAGATCCCCAAGGTGATTTAACATTTATAAATAGGAATGGAACGAGTATAATAGACTATATCTGTATTCCTGCAGGACAAATTTACAGACTTTGAGATCATAGCTTTTGGCTGTAGTGACCATCAGCCCTTGGCAGTTGTATTTCAGACTCAGGCTGAAATTTCTTTGTTCTATGATATAGACCCTAGGCTGTTGTATTATGATATGCCTACTGAAATGAGGCCCAAAGCTAGTGGCTAAGAGTCAAAATGTGTTTTTCTTCAACTAAAATGATTCAGATCAGGGATTTTTTTTCAAGCAACTGATTATAGTGAGGTGGATATCCCGAAACAATTTTCATCAGTAATTACCTATATAAAGAATGAAATTTTAGTATATGAGAAAAAGCCTGGTAATACATACAACCCAACATGGTTTGATATGGAATGTAAAGATAGTAAATCCCTGGTAAATAGAACTTCTAGAGTCACGAAGAGGAAGAATTCACCCCTGGCTATTGCTAAATATATAGAAGCAAAGAATAGTTATAAAAACATAATTAAAAGAAAGAAATTGGCTTACCAGCATTCCCTCTGGGTATCTCATGGGGACTCAGTAGGGAAGAAGGATAATATGAGATTTTGGGCAATAGTTAACAAGGGGATTAAAACTGAACCATCTATAATGGATGACGGTATATCCGGTCCCTGGTGGCAGAAATACTTTGCAGAGATATTTAATAATATTGTGGGTATGTACCCACCCTCTATAAATGTAATTTCCTTACCCACTTGGCAGCCAGTTGAGAGTTCTGATATCAGGGCTCTTATAAATCAATTACCAACTGGAAAGACCCCAGGGGAAGATGGAGTGTCAGGGGAAAGGATAAAAGAGCATTGTGATTAGTGGATCTCAGTGATCTGCAAACTTTTTGACCACATAAACTTCTAAGGCGTGGTACCAGAGGACTGGAATCTTAGTATAATTATCCCCATTTATAAAAAAGGAGACAGGAATCTTCTGGGTAATTACCACCCAATAAGCCTCATAAATATCATACCCAAATTATACGCAAAAACGTTATTGGCTAGACTTGAGGCCTGGGCAAATGAAGCAAACATTTTCAGATGAGCAAGCTGGTTTTCGTGTGAATCATTCAACGACAGATCGCTGTTTTTTGTTGGCTTTTCTGATAAATACATGGATATACGAAAAGTTAAACTATATGCTTCATTTATAGATTTAAAATCAGCATTCGACACAATAAATAGAGATTTACTTTGGGCTAAATTGAAGAAGACAAACATAGATAAAAGACTTTTATTTTTAGTTCAAAGTTTATATCAAAATACAACTACTCGAGTCAGGATATCACAGGCAGGGAATTTATCGGATTATATTCCAACAACAAGGGAATTTATCAGATTATATTCCAACAACTAAAGGAGTAAAGCAGAG
>QEPC01015474.1:4706577-4720808 GCA_003113815.1 Sphenodon punctatus | reverse complement strand
TTGGGGTTGATGGGCCATTGGTCTGACTCAGTATGGCACTTCTTATGTTCTTAAGCACCTTTATCTAAAAACACAGACATGGTTTGATTTTTCCATGTTGAGAGTGGACGTGAGAGTATCCTGTGTTAAGTAGGGCTGTGCATTCAGGTTTTGAAAAAACATAACCCCCCCCCCAACGCACACGCATGCGCGCACACACACACACACACACACAAGCCCTTTTTGGTTTCTGCATTCAAAATGCAAATATTACCCTCCAACTTTCAGGTAGGTGTTAGCGTACATTGTGCCTCTCAATTTCCACTTCTAATCTGATGCTTTTAATTGTTGGTGTAGGAGTTTCAGCATCTTTCAAGTTTCATGGTATGTTGTGCTGGTCAAGGGGGAGTTTGACCCCACAACAGCGATCTCTAGAAGTAGATCTCTGGCAAACCCCATGTCACATCACTGGTGGTTACAATCTCATGAACTGTAAGCTTTTCTTTCTCCACTCGGTGGTGAATTCCTGGAGTCCAAGCACAGTGTGCAGATGTGTATTTCCAATCTTAGGGTGGTGGCCATCAGGACTCCCACATCTCCAGATCTATATCAGCATCACACCACTCACAAACATTTCCCACTGGCTTTGGCTCTTTTCCTGTGGACTCATTAGTTTCTTTCACTGTCACTGAGAGCGTTTCAACTGACTCAGTTTTTCCTTCCTCTGTTACTGACTTCTTTCCTTTTCCCGTGTCCTTTTTTCAGGAGGTTTGGGGTCCAACTCTTTTTTCCAGTGTGCTTCCCCTCTCTGGGGTCTGTTCTTTGGTCACCTTTCTTGTCCTGAACTCTACGGCCTGTTCTTTGGCCACATTGCCTGGCTCTGGCTCCTATGCCCCAAATTCAGTGGGCTTCCTCAGGTCACTTGCATTGGGCTGTCAGTTAATAGCCCAACTTCTCTGGTCTCAGGTTTCTGTTGCACCCATTCCTCTTTTCTCTCTGGCTGCAGTTCTGTCTGGGAAATATTTTCTGCATCTCTAATTGTACCTGCACCTCTTGTGTCTTATTCTTTATTTTGAGGTTCTGTTCCTCTTCTATTTCTTCTAAGAAATCAAGGCATAACTCACGCTGGTATTCCTCATGTTACTATTTCCCTCACAGCTCTCTTGTCTAGGTGAAGTGTTTCAGCTGTTGGTAATTCTGTTTGTTTCTCTTTTCGCTGACTTTCCACCTTTTTCTCCTTACTCTGAGAAACTTGTGCCCACTTTGTAGTAAAATAAAGGCCAGTCTCTCCCTAGGATGACAGGCCATAGGACGCATGACGTTACCTCAACCTCAGGTTGCATGACTTGGGTCCTATAGTCATTGGTATCCACACTACTGGGTATTGCCTAGTCTCCCCATGTACACAGCACAGACTAATTTGATCAGTTGGGCTGATCCAGGATGTTGTCTCCTCACCAGCAGCTGGTTAAACCCCAAATCTAAAAGGGACACCACTGGTTGTTTCCCCACTCAAATGAGTCTACAATAGTGCCTCAGTTGAAGGTTAAGGGGAACTGCTCTGGCAGCAAGCCCAAACCAGCTCCATACCTGCTCACAGTCCATGAGCGGACAATCCCTCTGGATATGGCCCCACTCTGCACAGCAAAGCAGCACACTCTCTGATGTTTTGGGGTATGCCTCCCTAAAAAGACTTGTTTGGGGTCTTCCTTCACTTGCTTCTCAAGCTTATTACCATGGTCCTTAGAATCCCTTAGGGTTCCCATTTTATATCCTGGACCCCACTCTTTAGTATGTTGCTTTGGAACATCTTTCTTCTCCTATAGGTGAGGAAGTCTTTGTCTCCTCCTGACACTCAGATAATTGGAACACCTCAGAAGCCTCAATTCTCTTCCAGGCTGCTGCCTCATTACCCAAATTTGCATTCCCTTGGGTAGTCCAGTTAGAAATTGATTTAAAGTGACTTGCTCAAAGAATCTTTATTATTCTTTATTATTTGTTTGTCCTTTCCCTGTTCTATTTGTAAGATTTTTATGACTGTTTTAAATATTTTTAAGGTTGTTTTATTTGGAATTTGTTAGCCGCCCCGAGCTGCTTGCAGGAGGAGCGGGGTATAAATGTATTAAATAAATAAAAATAAATAAATAAACTATTTCGGCAGAGGATCTCTCTTCTGGTTTAAGCCAGTGGCTGGCTATGTCTAGCAACCTCTATGCTAATACCTATGGCCTTGACTCTTGGGTAAATCTCAGGGAATGGAACTGCTTTCTATAAGCATCCCCAGACACCCTAGTCTTTTGTATAGCTGCCTTTACCATGCTCTCATCTTTAGCCTCTCAATCTTCTACGGCTCTATAAGCTGCCAGTGCGTCTCCTATGAGGAAAGGTGCTATTCACGTATCCCAGGATCTCTTTGGCTAAGCTGCATCTCTGGCAACCCTCTCAAACGTTATTAGGAAAGCCTCTGGGTCATCATTTGGTCCCATTTTGGTTAATAGCACTTACTTCTCTAGGCCCCATGTCTTGATTATCCAGCTCCATTTCAGACTGCTCTTTCAGTAAGTTGGTAGACAACGCTCAAGCCAGCTGTGCTTGATAAGCAAAGGCAACTTGCTGCTGACTCACTATGCTCATCATTGCTGCCTGTTGCTGAGCCAACAGCTGCATTAACTCCAGCATTTGATCTCACACCTGAGCCTGGTCTGTCATTTTTCACTCTTTTCCCTCTCTCTAAACAGTTCTTTCAGTATTCAGCTTTGTTTCAATCTCAGTCCACAATTTAGTAGTGCAGTCCCCTTCTTTAAGGGTGAGCAATTTTGTGGATAAAATTGCTATGACTTTGACACCGCACTTATTACACTAGGGGAACCAGAGGTTATGGAAGCCCCATCATGTCCGGTATTCTGGGTTGTTTCAGATGGTGACACCCGCCGATACAGTGGATGTTCTTGGGGCAGTCAGGACCACTTCTTGTTAATTAGATCCTTGCCCATCCTGGCTGGTTAAGTCCTGCCAGGAGACTATGGGGCTGTTGCTGGCTGGGGTGGTCAACGCCTCCCTGCAGGAGGGCAGGGTGCCGGGCTGTCTCAAGGAGGCGATGGTGAGGCCTTTGCTCAAGAAACCATTGCTTGACATCGACTCCCCTGCCAGCTATCAGTCCATCTCTAACCTTCCCTTTTTAGGGAAGGTTATTGAATGGGTAGTGACTCGGCAGCTGCAGGGGCATCTTGATCGCATCGGTTTTCTTAATCCCTCTTAGNNNGGCTAGCCCGGGAAGCGTGGTTCAAACTGACCCCATGTGGGTATTGAGCGTGATGAACATCTGGCGCACGCCGTTCAGACGTTCCGGGCCCTTTGGCCCCGCGGGGGGGTTCAGCGTGGTTCAGTGTGGTTCACCGTGATCTCGTAACGTCTGAAATCACCCTTAGTCCGGCTTCCTTCCAGGGCATGACACCGAGACTGCACTTGTGGCTTTGGTAAATGACCTGTGCAGAGAATTGGATCGGGGTCGCTTGACCCTGCTGATTTTGTTAGATCTGTCGACTGCGTTTAATACGGGTTGATCATGAGATGTTGGTGACACACCTGTGAGACTGTGCAGGGATGGGTGGGACTGTTCTTGAATGGTTCCACTCTTTCCTGACCGGAAGAACCCAGCGGGTGGTGCTCGGGCAGTGTCTTTCATCATACTGAGACCTTTTGTGTGGAGTCCCGCAGGGTTCTGTTTTGTCTCCTTTCCAGTTCAATATGTATATGCAGCTGCTCGGCGAAGTGATTAGGGGGTTCGGTGTGTGGTGTCATCAATATACTGATGACACCCAACTGTGCCTCTCTTTTTCAACAGACCCAAGTCCAGCAGTCTCAGTGCTTACTCAGTGTTTGGCGGCTGTGGGGGATTGGATGAGGGCTAATCGACGGAGGCTGAATCTTGACAAGATGGAGGTGATGTTAGTGGGTAAGGCGGTGGAGTTAGCAGCCCCCATTATTGATGGGGTCTGCCCTCTATTGGCCTCCCAGGTACGGAGTCTGGGGGTACTCCTCGATGTGCAACTCTGTCTGGATCTCCAGGTGGAGGCTGTGGCGAGGAGTGCTTTCCGCCAATTACATCTGGTGCGACGGCTTCGGCCATTTGTTTCAGACTCTGACCTGACCACTGTCATCCATGCTTTCATCACCTCTCGATTAGACTACTGTAACGCACTCTACATAGGACTACCCATGATGATGACTCAGAAATTGCAATTGGTGCAGAATGCGGTGGCCCATCTTTTAGTGGGACTGGGCCGCCGGAAGCATATTACACAAGTGCTCCATTCGCTACACTGGCTGCTGGTGGTTTTCCGGGCTCGATTCAAGGTCTTGGCCTATAAAGCCCTAAATGGCCTGGACCCTGCCTATATGTGAGATTGCCTCACTCCCCAGGTCCTGGATTGGTCCCTGTGGTCATCCAGGGGTGCCCTGCTCAAGGTCCCATGAGTTTTTCTGGGGGCCACACAGGGGAGGGCATTCTCAGTGGCCACACCACGGCTGTGGAACTCGCTTCTGGTAGAGGCCCGGTTGGCGCCGGATCTTCCCTCTTTTTGAAGAAGTTGTAAGACCTGGCTGTTCCACCAGGCATTTGGTGGGGGAGATGGGTAGTGGGAGGATATTGGGGGGGGGAGTTGTATTATTTCCCCCCCTCCTTTTATGACATTCAATTTTAATTGTTTTTAATTATTCAAGCTGCCCCAAGCTACCTGTGGCAGGAGGGGTGGGGTAACAAATTTTTAAAATAAAAATAAACACCATGCAATTTCTCCACCACTTTGTGACAGCACCTTGGGTACAATCCTCCCTCTGCACCCTTGTATCGGAATTATCTGGGTCACTTCCACCACAGACCACACAATGTTTCTACACCTAGCCCCTTGTGTCTAAATCCCACTTCGTTTGAGCAGGTTGTCTCTTTACACTGGTCTCCCTCCACCCCTTACAGCCAGTCCCAGTTCTCTCTGGATAGGGGCTTATACCACAAATTAATGGGTCCCCAGGGGTTTCCTCTCCAGAAAGCTGTAGCCCATTCTGGAAAGGAATTAATACCCACCTACTCCAGGACACAAATTCTTTCTTAGTCTTGAAATTCCCATGAGAAGGAGAGAAAAAAAAGATCCCCCCTAGATTTTCAGTCCTATTTTCGTTCGTTTTTTCCCTTCCGGTTCAGTTGCTTTCTTTTGTTATAAAGTGCTCTGATTACCCCAAATCTCACATTATCTTCTCTGAGCCTTTTTCACAGTAAAACTGGGGTATTCACTGTAATAACATTAAATAGAATGAGCTCATTTGTTCTAACTGTGGAAGAAATATGTAATTACACAGGAATTTCATTGTAATTTAGCACCTACTTATGCCCACATATTTGAAAACTAATCTGGAGAGAGAAGTTTACCTTTTATCCCTACGGTTGCCATAACAGTCCTTATTTTGTAACAGTATATCTTCATTGCATTTGCCTCAATACCTCAAAGCCCTTGAAAACAAAAATGGACAAAACTCAACAAAGCTTAAGTGCAGTTTACCCCAAAGTTGTGTTCCTCCCTATTTATGTAATTTAATTATGCACATTAGGATCCTCTGCAAAATTGCAACACAGTTAATGGAGTTTTCTAATCCAGTCAAATACAACCTCTCTATTTCTCTCTCTGTATTATCGCCTAGGGATGGAAACATAGGGTGCAGCCATCTAAGATGCCTACTGTACCTTGGGCAGCCTCACCCCACTCCAGGCAGCCTTACCACATGATGCAGTGCATCGGGTAGCTGGTGGCCACCAGATGTTCCCACCGCCATGTGGCAGGGTGTGCAGCTGGCTACTATACACTGAATCCTCGGGGAAAGGCCAAGGATGTAGCATTCTTACCCAAAATGGGGTACGGCTTACCAAGGTGTGGCAGATCATCTGCCCAGTCACCATCTGCCCCACCGCACTGTGTGGTCTGCTGCAGGGTTTTGAGTGATGGCCACTCACTCCAGTCCAGAACGGCCACATCACAGCCAGGGGCAGGATAGTGGTTAGGTAAGGGGAGGAAGGCAGGGCAGGGCAAGGTGCCTGCTTATTAGGAATGTGCGAACGCAGTTCGGATGTTCGGAGTTCGGCCCAAACTTGATCTGTTTGGACATCCGAACCGACCATCCAAACCAAACTTGAAAACAGCCGAACAGTTCGATCATGTTTGGGTGAGTTCTGATGAGTTTGGTGGCGGGGGAAACGTAAATTCAGGTGGGAAAACATGATTGGAAGGGGGAGGCAGTTGAGAAGCAGACTTCCTGGCACCAGGGGTGGAGACCAGGGGTGGTCCCAGGGCCAAATGATACCGATACCGAAAAAAATCTTCAAATTCGGTATTGATTTCGGTATCGATAGTGCTATTTTCGGATGTTCGGTCGAATTCGGCCGAACCAAACTCCACCGAACTGCACAGCCAAACCCAAACTCGGGTTTCAAACTGAACGACCGAACGTCCAAACATTCGAACTGCATTCTGTTTGCGCATCCCTACTGCTTATGTGGCCAGCACCTCAGCCCACCCCATACCATGGTGGGAAGTCCGACAGTGGCCCACCCACCTTGCTTCCCCATGGAGAGGCCAACCATCTGTCCTGCGCCCCATGCTGGCCCCTCAGTGTGGTGGCTGCACTTTCATGCCAGGGAGCCATGCAGGGATCAGGCTCTCCGCAGCTCATGTAACTGCACCCATAGTAGTTCAGATGATATCTTTTATTGTACCACCTACTGTTAGAGAGAGTATGCAAGCTTTTAAGGCACATCGTGCCCTTCCTCAGGTATGTCAAAAGTCAGTATAGGAGCCAGTTGGAGATCTTATACCTTCCTGGTTTGTAGTTTATCCATAGGACTATTGTGGTTTTACTCCTTTGAGTTTATTGGAAAATGCTTAGTATGCTTTTCACAGCCCTCTTAGTGTCTTCACATGAGCAGCAGCAGCCAGATCTCCATGCAGCCCGGTGGTGGGCAATCACTGCCACCACACAGTGGGGCAAGTGCAGGGTGCCGGCCAGATGGTTGTGGGGAATCTGGGCAGGCCAGCCCCTGTTGGAGCTGCTGCCCCAGCTGGGGAGGGCTGCAGCACCAGCCAAACAAGTGCACACCCAGCCCTGCCCTGCCTCTCACCCATGTCCGGACCAAGCCCTACCCTTGGCTATGATGCAGCCATGCACAACAGGTGCAAGCACCCATTGCTCACAGTCCTGCTGCTGAGTTTGCCACACGGTGGGCAGAAGGTGCCCAGACACACAGGTTGCCCTGCCCTAGCCAGCCTTACTCCAGTTGAGATAAGGCTGCTCCACAACATGTCTAAGGATGTGTCGCATAGCAGACAGCTGTTCCTCCTCACCAAGGGCCAAGGCAATATCTAGCTGCCGCCAGCCACACGATGCACTGTGCCACATGGTCCAGCTGTCCAGTGAGGGGTAAGTCTATCCACAGGCTGCCGCACTGGGGATGGAAGGCCACACCGTGCTTGCAAATAGGTGCGATGGGATGCAATCCACTCATGAATGGTAGGTTTCAGCCTTGCATGGAACCTTTCCAGGGGCAGCACATGGAGCCTGTATTGTGCTTTGTGGTTAGAACAGACTCTAAGGGTCATGGAGTAGGGGGCATCCGGGATGTGGGTTGAGGCACAGGGTAGTCTGTGGTAGCCTCCCGTCCCTGTCTCGTCTGGAGACATTAAGCAGTCTCTAATAAACAGTGTTTTATGTCATGTATTGTGGCCTTAACCTTTTGATGGATTCCTCACTGCTCCTGTGTAACACCAAATTATTTGGCATTGCAGTCATTAAGGCATGAGAAAGTTTTGAAAACTCCCCTTTGATGGTGTAATGGCAATCAGCATTGCCAGTTAGTAACATTATACAGCTTAGTTTTAGATTTAAATGTGAATGTCATCATACATCCCTTCACACTAGGCTAAAGTATATTGTCAAACCCCTAGTGGGTCTTACCAGTTCCACTTTATCGTTCATTATTACTTTGAATGTGTTGTCATTGTCACACTGAATTGTTTTCCTTTGGATTCCAAGAATAATAAGTCAATTAGAGCAGTACTAGCCCCCTGGGAACTGACATGGGTAAGTCCTTCCCTTGATGAGTACAGCTGATGATAGCCCTGAACATTTGTTTTCTTTCCTTTGTTCATATTGTTGTTTTTCCTGCAATGCAATGAGCCTTTTCTTTCCTAATTAGTTTTCTGGTAGGCACCTTATCAAATGCTTCTCTTGCAAGCTAAACCGATCAAGCAGCTGTGGGGTGCTGCCAGGACACAACAAAGTTAAATATTGTGAGAGAGTTTGGGGTTGGTTTTTTTTTTAAAAAAATAGCTCTCACTGGTATACTGTGCTGAGTTGGGAAAACAAGAATGTGTTCATTTTTTTTTTCTGATTGGCTCTCTCATTTAATTCTTCGGTTCGTTATATAGTTTAGTTTAGATTCCTCAGTTTATTTCAAGGAATCTCAGTAAACAAGTTTTTTTTGTCAACAGCATTTCAGTGTGTAGTAAGTGGACTACATACCTAATCAAGTTTGACATTTCCAACCTTGAGGTAGGCAAAGCAATAAGTTTTGTTGGTGTAGATTGCCTTCTGCTGGGATGGTTTTTACTCGCCATTGTTCTGTGTAACAATTACACAAATCTAAGACATTAATCAGCATCTGGATATGGAGAAATGAAATCTAAGAATCCCTGGCACTTAAAGAACAGGTGTTGCTTCTGTTTAAACTATAGAGGTTTTACTAGATGCAGACATCTGCTTTTTTGGAACATTTGTAGTCAGAGACTGAAGAAGACAGGAGGAGGTGGGCAGAGCAGAGGAGGAGCAGGTGCCAGAGGCACTGGCACAGGCATCACTCATTGGCACCCCAAAATCTGTGGAGGCATACATGGGGGAGAGTAGGTGCAGAGTTCTGCTTTTGAGCACTTGTAATGTGGCTGAAGACTACATCACAGTCACACACACAGAGCACTGAGCCAGTCTACGAGCCACACAACATCTAGCCATGGTGGGGACTGTGCAGCTTGGCAGAAGCTTATATTTGCTCCCCAGTGCCCACCCCCAAGCTTCCCTGATTTCAGCTATTGGGTACTGGCAAGATGGAAGCCTGGGAAGCATCTCCAGAGAATAAGCCTATATCACAGATTCTCTTATGTTTTTCACAGTAGTACAAGATGGGTATTCTCATCCTGTGTTGTGCCCACCCCAAGCTCCCTGCTTGTTACTGGGAAACTGGAAGCATCTGCTTAGGAAAGAGCCAATAAGGGATTCTCTTATGACCTCTGTCACAGTGCTTCAGGGTGTTTGGGATGCCGGTTGGCCAACCTGGATGCGTCAATCATGTCTCTTGATTCCTGGGATGCTTCCCCCTTCCCCCTCCCTTGCTGCCTTAAGTCCCTCTTATGTCCTGTATTTGTCCCCAAATTTTCAGGACTTATATTTGCATGACTTCTGTTAAAATCACAAATCTTTAATTGTTTATAAAATTGGGTCCCTTTTATCCAATCTTTCTGAAACATGGCAGGCAGGGATGATCCCTTGCATGTGAAGTACACCAAGTCAAACTTTTATCCATATTGGCTGGACAACATCTGGAAATGTGTGTGCAAAGCACAAAATATAAATTGCTTATAGAATCTAGAACTGTTATGCAATCCTTCTGAATCTTAAGACCAGTGATTCACTTGTTAGGGATATAACTATATCCAAATTGCATGCATCCAAACTGGATTGGCAGAAAGGAAGTTACAGTCATGAATGCATTAAAAGCCATTATGCTTATATAATTTGGACCCTACATCCAATGCTTCTGTAATTTGGCAGGGTGTTCTTTTGGGGGGAGAGATACATCATGCCAAAATCTTATTAAAATCGGACACAAAACAAAAAAGTTGCAGCCTAAGATATGTGTCCCATAGTCAGAAAACAACAAAATAATTACAAATTCTGAAATTTTGTTGAAATTGTGTTATTATTTTGGAATTATTAAATTATTTTTTGTAATTATCATTACAATAATGAAATGGTCAATTTTGTTTTTTTAATTATAGTTACAAAATTGAAATGCACACCCCTAAAAAGGCTAGATGGCCTGCTTGCCTCCACTTAAGTTGTATCCAGAAGTGTCACATTCCAATGGGGGTGGGAGAGAGTGGGGGGTTGAGCACCAGAGCACACCACTCCAAGGACACAACAGTAACTTGCTCTACGAAACACCAATAATTGTAAATGGTGTACTTCCAAGCTATACTATGACAATAGTAAAGCAGTCTCTCTTGATGAACTCACCTCCCTCTTCTCCTCATCTAACCCCTCCAATGGCCCCCTTTTTACCTCCTAGATGCTATCTCCTCTACGGTTCCTACTCCTTACTGCGTATTATCTAGCCGTTCTTTCCTGTCAGGGAGGTTTCAGTGGGTGGTGATGGGTGATTACTTGTCGTCCCCTTGGGACTTCCTCAGTGGTGTCCCGCAGGGTTCTATTCTGTCTTGTTCAATGTGAATCTGAGGCCACTGAGCAAGGTCATTTGGAGGTTTGGGGTGAGGTGTCATCAATATGCTGATGATACTCCTCTCTGCCTCTCGTTTTGATCTGACCCAGGTCCCGCAGTCTTAGTACTTACCCAATGCCTGGCTGCTGTCAAAGACTGGATGAGGGTGAGCCAATTGAAGCTGAATCCTGACAATTTATTTATTTATTTATTTATTAAAAATTGATACCCCACCCTTCCTGCCACAGCAGCTCAGGACAGCTTACAGTCATAAAAAAATAATAATAAAATACAACAATAAAAACTATATAAAACACTACAAAACATAGGAGATTGTCAAAACCCACAACTCATACACCCACCCTAACCTACTCCCCCACCCATCTCCCCTGCCAAATACCTTGTCATGTATCCCGTATAAAAAGCATATATTTTTTGACCCTCTGTGTTTCAATATGTTGAACATTAGACTAGGTCTTTGAATGGTTAATTTCTAATGAACAGTCTTTAGAATGTCCTTTTAGCTGTAATCTTGGAGAAAGATACAATTAAGTCTGTCTCTTAAAGAAATCAACGTTTTCTGTTGACCAGTCTCAAGATATGTGACTCCTAAGCAGGGCAGGAAGAGGCCTTGTTTGTTTGGAGTTTACTCATTGTTAATCCTATCTTAGATGATAGACACCTGTATCAACAGGTTTCTTACTATGTATTTTGAGAAAACCCTCCCTGTCAGCAGTCTTGACCTGATGGCATCTAAACTGATTCCAAACATCTTTTTCTCTATAAGAAGAAAGAGGAAAGATGGATTTTTCAGAAAGCTTCCTTTCCTGAAGCTTCTCTCACTTCTTTCATATGACAGTATGGGGCAAAGGACTGGGTAATATGAATATAAATGTATATCCTATATGATGCATTGAGTCAACCATAGCAATAATACTTAGAGCATATGTTATATCTTATAAATGTTAAGATCTTTGAACTTTTAATAAGAACTGTTCCTTGAACAGACATGTCTTTCTAAACCATGTACTTTTAACTGACACTGCTTCTTTTGTACTATATCTTTATTTGAACTTAAGTAAACTATTGCTTCATATTTTTATAATATTCTTAAGTCTCATAGCTTCATTTATAAATAAATGGTCTTTACAATACTTTGTTGAGCTGGCTGGCTTATTAGCAAAGTGTAAACTGAGTTTCCACATATTGGAAAAGAGCGCCCTATATCCAGACCAGATCATATCAGGCCTGGACCACTAAGCGCAAATTCCTTTTGAGGAAACTGAGGCACAACGCGACAACCTGGCAGAACAGCCAGGTTTACATTTTCATCCAACAGTGGAGAGGTCCAGGCCCAACTGGGCCTCTGCTGGGAGGGAGTTCCACAGCCTCGGTGCAACCACTGAGAACACCCTCTCCATTGTCAGCCCCTTGGATAACTGGGGGACTTCGAGAAAGGTGCCCCAGGTTGACTTCAAGACTGAAATGATTATGTTTGGCCAGTCCTATGACTTGGAGGGGATTGGGACACCTGTCAATGAGGAGATCTGGCCCCCTCTGGTTGATCGGGTTTGCACCCTGGAGTGCTTGGACCTCTTGCTGCACCTGGATTGTCAGGTTGTGGTGGTGGCCAGGAGAGCTTTTCACCAACTCCATCTGGTGAGGAGGCTGCAGCTTTTTCCTTCAGACTCAAATCTGGCCACTGTCATCCATGCTTTCATCACCATGAGGCTAGATTAATGCAACACACTCTACGTGGGGCTGCACTGCCCTGTCTGGAGGCTGCAGCTAGTGCAGAATGTGGCAGCTCGACTACTTTCAGGGACAAGTTGCTGGGACTCGAGCACATTACACCTGTGCTCTGAAGTCTGCACTAGCAGCGTACAGTGTTCTGGGCACAATGCAAGGTGTTGGTTTTGACCAATCGGTCTGGGTCCCCTATATCTAATTGACCGTCTGTCCTACCATGTTCCATCGCGGCCCCTACAGTTGGCCAGAGACGCCCTCTTCCAGGTTCCATCTGTTACCCTTCTCCATAAGACGGGGGTGTGCAGGAGGGCATTCTCCGTTGCTGCCCCATTTTTATGGAATTCCCTTCCCCAGAAGGTTCACCTGAGCCCAAGCCTGAGCATCTTTCAGAGGTGGTGTAACACTTTTTTATTTAAAAGAGTATTTGGCAGGTGGGTGTGAGGGCTGGTTGGGTTATTGGATAGGACTGTGTGGAGGGGAGGGATTTGGAGGGGAGGGAGTGAGTGCTTTATTGTACTAATTGTTTGTATTGTTTTATAAAAATTGTAATTTTTGTACAACAATTATTGTAAGCTGCCCTGAGCGCTTGCGGGAAGGGCAGTGTTTACATTTTGAAATAAATAAATAATCAACCTCTCCTTTTCTTCTGCTCCTTTCTCTCTGCCTTCAAACATACCACTGACTTCCCTATCCTCAAAAAATCCATTCTCAATTCCTCAAGCCCCTTCTAATTATCGTCTAGTCTCACGCCTCTGCTTCATTTCCAAGCTCCTTGAATATGCCATGTTACCCCCACTGCCTTGACTCCCTCTTATCCAGTTCCTTCCATGCTGCCCTTTTGTCCTTCCTTTCTACTCCACTGAGACAAACCACCCTTGCTAAAATCACTAACAACCTCATTGTAGCCAAGCCTAAGGGCCTCTGTTCCATCCCTGTCCTGCTTGACCTCTCTGCTGCCTTTCATACTTTCAGTCACACCCTCTTCCTTGATTTTCTTCACTCCTTTTGAAGAGAGGGTTTGTTTTCAAATAGTTCTCGTCTTAGCTCTCTGATCACCCCTTCAATAGGTCTCTTGCTGGTACCTCCTCCACCTCCCTTCCCCTCCCAGTCAGCAGTCCCCAGGGTCTAGCCTGGGGGGGGGTCTTTTTCTCTTTCATCGTCATCATCTTCATCTTCATCTTCTTCACTTTATCCCTTGCCAAACTCATTGAATCTCAATGCTTCTGGTACCATCTGTATGCTAATGACACTCAGCTTTATCTCTCACTCCTACTTTCTCCCCCTTCATCCAGCCTCGTATCACTGGATGACAGTGACAGACATCCACTTGGATGTCTCGCTGGCAACTCAAGCTCAGCATCCAAAACTGGGCTTCTCATCGTCCCCACTAAACCATCCTCATCCTCTTCATTCTCTCTCTCTCTCTCTCCATTGCAGGTGTCACGTGCGGGGGGCTTTTGCAACAGCCAAACTCCGTGCATATTTTGGCTACCAGATTCTCTCCCAGAGCCACAATCTGCGTGGGCTGGCCCGGAGCAAAAGGTATGAATGTGAGCCAATAATCTCCCTTTGTAAAGGGCCAGTCATAGCCTTCTGGTGGGCAACCCACTTGCAAGGGATTGGGGGGGGGGGACTTGCTGTACTTTTGTTCTATGTTTCTTTTCCTTTGTCTCTAACTGCTGCCAGGATCATCTACCTCACCAGTCGCTTCGACCATGTGCAGCCCCTCCGCTCTTCGCTTCACTGGCTTCCCCTTCCTGAATGAATCCTGCACAAGCTCCTAGTCTTCACCTATAAAGCTCTTCACAACCTCGCTCCCCCACTACCTCTCTGCACTTATCGCCCTCCATATTCCAGCCCGTGCACTTCGCTCCTCCTCTGTCCCTTCTCTCACCCTTCCACGCCTTCCCTGCTCCCCTAAGCACCTTCGTCCCTTCTCACTTGCTGCCCCCCATGCCTGGAACTCCCT
>QEPC01015474.1:4684025-4697134 GCA_003113815.1 Sphenodon punctatus | reverse complement strand
GGGCTCGCCTCCGCCTTCGCCTTCGCCTCCGGGTCCGGGTCCGGGTCTGACTCTGTTCTTTTTTTTAAACAAAAAGCCAGGCTGGGCAGGGTGGGTGGGGGGTGTCCCCCCTTCCACCCGCGCAGCCTGGACTCGGGGAGGGTTTTTCTTTTAAAAAACTGCTTGGCTGGGGCTTTAATTTTTTTTACATTGCAGCCATTTAAAAATGGCTGCAATGCAAAAAAAGCAGGTACCCTGGAATCCGGTACCGGGTCCAGATTACCGGGCCGAATCCGATAATGCCGGTACGCCCGATACCGGCATTATTGGATACCGGATTCTACCGGTTTCCCACCCCTAGTTTCCATAGCTAAAAGCAAGGAAGAGGACATTGCAGTAGCTGAGTACATGTTTTAATTTAATAAGTACGTTTGTAGACAGTTTTATGCAATAAGGACATTGAGGTGAGGAAAGAGGTGAGGGAGAGGGGCAGGGGAGTCTATGGTGATGGGCAGAGGGGGGCCAAAGTCCATTTCTTGTCCCTGGTCCCATTCCAACCTAGCTACACCCCTGCAGGCGCATACACACCCGCACAGGAAAGAAAGGGAAGGGGGAACACAGCAGGATGGCCAACACACATGGCACAATGGCCAATGGGGGGGAGGGGGACCCAGGGCCAGGGAAGTGGGGGGGATCAGCCCGGGGGCAGGGCAGGACATGGGGGACAGCAGCCAGAACCCCGACAACAGCACAGGCAGCACAGGCAACCCCACAGCTACACAGGCAGTCCTGGCACGGGGGGACCACTCAGGGGCAGAGCACAGGCACACAGGGAGGCCACATGGGCAGGGATCAGCCTGGGAATGGTTCAGGAGGTGGACAGGGACCACACGCACCGGTGAGGGTGTGATGGATGGGATGGAGGCGAGCCAGAGCCGAGGAGCAGTGAAGCCGGTCAAAAACTGCCCCCCCCGGGAGGACTCCGGGAGGAGCAGTCCAGGGGCCCCAGCACCCCACAGTCACAGAGTCACCCAAGGGGGTGGGGCCACAGGCACAGGAGGGATTGCAGCTGGACAATGGACAGCAGCACCCAGGGTGCTGGGTGCTGGCTCAGAGATCAGGACACAGCCACAGGAGAAGGCAGCCACAGAGGAGGACACCAGTCATAGAGGCAGACAGGGGGGGCCTGTGGAGGGGGCCCAGAGGCACAGGCAGGGGCAGCGGAACCCCAGGAACCAGCCAGCACAGCAGCAAGCCTGGGACATCATGGAGGGAGTGGGCAGTGACCCACGGCGTCAGGGCGGAGGCGGGAGCTCACAGCGGGGCCAGGGTCCAGAAGGCACAGGGGGCCTTACAGCCAGCTTCAGGGGGCCACAAAGGGGCCCGGGGCTGGGTGGCCCACCAGGTACATGTAGTGGGGCCACAGAAGCATGTCCCAATGGTAGCCCAGTGCAGACATGTGGTGGGCGATGAGGTAGTATGCCTCGAAGGTATCCTGCATGATGAGCCCCACCTGGAAATCAGATTGGTACCACGCACCAGCCAGCACCATCAGCTCCACCCCGGTGGGCTCCGACAAGCCATAGTCAGCATCTGGGGACCATGGAAGGTGACCGAACTCCAACAGGTGGTGATAGACCACCCCACATGACCGCTGGTACCCACAGGCCCCATGAACAGCCAAAGAAGGGCACGGCCAGGCTGCACACAGAAAGAGCAGACACGGGTTCCGCAATGGACCACCCCACATGTGAGCACCTCATCTCCAGGATGCGCCCATCGGGAAAGGGATGCAGGCCCAGCATCTCTGCATGCAGCCAGCAATCGTGGATGCTCACCTCATAGCCAAAGTAGCACAGGCCAGAGCTCAGACTCGCTTAGGCACCTGTGAGGCTGTCTGCACAGCTCAGGAGCAATTGCACGGCTGGGGAATGCCACAGGTCACACAAGGCCATGGTCTCATGGAAGGCCCATCTATGGGGGGCGCCGGGGTGGTGGGGCCCACGAGCCCTGTGGAAGCGCAGCCAGTCATGGTCCATCAAGCGGTGGATAATAACTGCAAGGAAAGAGGGGCTCCACAATCCCTGGAGGGATGGGAGGGGAAGCAGGGGAGCTCCAAGGCCAAGCGATAAGGCCACAGGCCACAACATGGCATGGCAAATGAGCGAGGTGTGGGGTACGGACCCAGCACAGCTTCTGGAACCAAGTACACATACAGGACAGCCTACACACTAATCAGGGCAGCGAGGACAACAGGCAGCCAACACAGAGAGGTGGGAGGTGATGACAGCAGGAATGCAGCTGCTGCCCACACATCCGGGCGCAGGCTGGACCATGCATGAGGCCCCATGCAGGGACCACAGGTGTGCACAATGGGGCGCCCACTGCCTCCCCACCCTGGTCGCCCTGCAGGAGCCAGGCCAGCCAGCCGGGGGGCAGCCAGAGGCAACCCGGGGCCCCCCATCCGATTGCCAGGTCGTGACCTAAGGGTGAGGCGACACATGCCCCAGCCTATAAAGGGTGCGGGCTCCAATCCACCCGGGGCACCATTCACCATGGAGCTGGGATGGTTGGGCACCTGCAGGCTGCACCTAGCAGTCTGCGCAGAGTGGTACTGCTCGCACATGGACCTCTTGCACATCCAGACCACACAGGTGCACCTGGCTGCCCAGCTGTGGGTGTGCGTGGCCAGGAGCACTGCTAGAGCCCGGAGAGCCCACCACGGGTGCAGACACTCCCTGGCCCGGCTCAGGATCCAGTGGGTGTCCAGGGCGGCCCAACAAGCCCTCATCCACGCCCGGGAGCAGGCTGCTGCATTCCGTGGGGTGACCACCCAGCTCCAGTGGCGGAGGGAGACCATGGGGCATGCAGCCCTGTTCGCTATGCCCATTGCCTGGTGGGTATGGGTCATGGAGCGGGCACAGGGGTGGTGGGCCAGGGCGCTGGCTCAGTGGGATGGGACTGTCTGGAGAGTGCACTTTCGGATGGACAGGTGCATCCTCCTGCAACTCGTGGAGCTGCTAACACCCTGGCTGGAGCGGCAGCACACCCCCATGCGGGCCCCCATTCCCATGATCCAGCAGGTGGCCATCGGGGTCTGGGCCCTAGCAATGCCCAACTCCTGCTGGTCCATATCGCAGCACTTTGGCGTCGGGGTGAGTACCGTCACCAGGATATTGCAAGACATCTGTGAGGCAGTGGAAGGCGTGCTCCTGGACCAAGAGATCCAGCTGGTGGACCAGGAGGCCATGATGGCCGGCTTCACAGCTGGAGGATTCCCCAACTGCGTGGGCGCTGTGGACGGCACTCACATCGAGATCCTCCACCCATCCGATGTGGAGGCCACGGAATATGTCAACCGACACAGGTACCACTCCCTGCAGCTGCAGATGGTCATGGACCATCGGGGATGGTTCATAGACATTTACACAGGCCAGTGTGAGTGCAGCCATGATACCCAGATCATGACCATTTCTCCCTTCTATGCCTGGATGTACTGCGGGGACTTCGCGGACATGGGAATGATCCAGATCAAGGGAGTGCTGATGCCCCCCTGCATCCTGGGGGACCCGGCCTATCCACTCAGCCGGTGGCTGATGAAGGTATACCCAGTCGCCAGGAAACTTGTGGAGGCACTGTACAATACCTGCCTGTGTGCAAGCAGAACCATGGTCGAGAGGGCCTTTGGGGCCCTCAAGCTGCGCTGGAGGTGCCTCGTGGGCCAGCTCGACTTACACAGTGGAGACCTCAGCCCTGGTGATCGGACCCTGCTGTGTGATGCACAATGTGTGCAAGACTGATGGGGCTGCCCTTGACTACCCCAGGTCCCAACGCCCTCCCAGCCCCGTGCCTCTCTATGTGAATGCTGAGAACTCGCGGGAATACCGATATGCAAAGCGCATCTGTGCTGCCCTGACTAGGCGGATCAGCTGGGAGGCCGAGGCATGAGACTGTACACCACCATCCCCACCACCCTAGGGCCCCCACCAGAACCCTGGGCTTTCCCCTAGATGCCCACCCCCAGCCCCGGGCCCATTAACAGGACAATGTTTGCGACTGTGGTGCCCATGTATTTATTGTGCATACCTCCTACAGGTCCCACCACCACCACCACCACCACCCACCTCCCAGTGCCATTTCCCTCCCCTCAGGCTGCTCGCCCCCTTCCCCCACATCTCTGAGGCCTCCCTCTTGGCTGCCCCATGGCTGCCATGGAGCTCTGGGAGCTCCCCTCCCCCCCACTGCCCGTGTCCCCAACAGTGTCCTGGGACGCCTCGGTGTCCTGAGGGGCAGGTGTTGTTGTGAGGGAGGGCGGACCCAGGGCCAGAGGGGCCCCCCTGGAAGGCTGCTCCCTCCAGAGGCCTACAGGGACTGGTAGGCAGATGTGCAGGCCCAGCGGACGTGCTGGCGGCTGGGGTGGTGGCGGAGGCGCCAAGGGGCCCGGCATCGGAGCCGGGGAAGGCAGGTTGCCCGGCATGGTGGTGGCCATCACGTAGGCGCTCATGGTCCCCACATGCAGCAGCAGTGAGGTGCCAATGTCATGGAACCAGTCCATCTTGGCAGAGTGCTCCCTCACCATCCAGTCAATGGCCTGTTCCAGCCACCCAAATGTCTCCTCCTGCCTGCTGGGCTCCCGGTGCTCTCACCTCCATTCCAGTCACATCTCCACCTGCAGCCTCCGGTCCCTTGCCTCCGCTTGCTGCACGGTCCTTTCGGTGGCCACCTCCATGCGGTCGATGGCCGCTATAATCCGCTCACCCTGCTTGGTGGTGGTGCGGACTATGTCCTCCGCCTGCTCCTCCCTCCAGCGCTGTACCCATGCACAGTGCTCCCTCATCGGCTGAGCTGGGGGCACGGGACCAGCCCCTGTTGGGGTGCACAGTAGGGGTTGGTTCGGTTCCCCAGCCACCCCCCCATCCTGTGCCATGGCTGGGGGGTTGTGAGAGCCCCCCCTTTGGGTGGGTGGTCAGCCGGTGACCTCCCCCAGCATTCCCCTGTGCCCAGGTTCCCCCTCCCCCCCACCACATGGGCCAGGTCCCCGCCCGGGCTCCCCCGGCCTCCTCTCCCCCCAACTTTCTGAGTTGCCTCACCTGGGACCTATGGCTGCTCCTGGGGCTGCTCACTGCCATCCCCCTCACCAACCTGTTGCAGCTGCCAGGGAGTGCTGTGACCTGTGTGGATACAGGAGGGGTGGGTAGGGACAGGCTGAATGTGTTCCCCAGCAGCCCCCCTCTTTCCATGGTCTGGGGTGTCCGTGGTTGCTGGGGGCGGCCCCGTGGCCAGTGTGCCCCCCTCCTCCCTCGGCCCATCCCCTCCAGTCAGTTTCCCATCCCACCCACTTGCTTACCCTCAATGTCAGTCTTGGAGCCCTCTGAGGCCAGTACCTCGGTGTTACTGGGGTCCCCCTGCATCCCCTGGCTGAGGGCGACTGGTGTGCTGGCCTCAACTCCTCCTGGTACAGAGATTGGCTGGGGGCTCTTTGGGCTGGTGCGTGAGGGGGCCCTGCTGGTTCCCAAGGTTCCGGGGTGTTCCTCTTGGGGGGCGGGGCCCCTGGAACTGGTGCCTTCTAGAGGGGTGGTGAGGGGAGGGGGTAAATTCGCCCATTCCCTGCCCTGGACCATGGTGATCCCCACGAGGTATGGGGCAACTATAGAGCCCTTCTTCTGTAGGATGCGGTCCACGGCGTCATAGTAGGGGGTGGTCCGGGCTCCGTAACACGGACCACCGGTTGTTGTCCTTTATGGCCTTGTACCCCCTCTTGAGCTCCTTCACCTTTGAGCGGCACTGGGCCATGGTGCTGTGGTGCCACGCCGCCTCCATGTCCCGCATGATCTCCTGGTACACGTGCTTGTTCCTCTGGTTGATCACTAGCTCCAGCTGGTGCTCCAGAGTCCCCCAGATCCTGATGAAGTCCTGGGTTTCCCTGTGCCCCCATTGCCCCCCTCGGTGGTACAGCTGTCTCCCAAATGGGCCCTCCTGGTCCTGGTCCTCCTCCTCCTCCGCATACCCTCCGTCCGTTGCCTCCGGGGGCTCGGGCTCATTTCCATGTCTGTGGGTCATAAGGGGGGGGCAGTTGGTTGCCGGGTTGCCTCATCCCCACAGCCTACCCCCTTTCCCCCCACCTGCCAGCCAGTCCACCCCCCTTGGTGCCCCTGTGCTGCTGCCCCCCCTCGCTCCCCTTACCCGTTTCGGGTGTGCCTCGTCCACCAGGCCGGTTGCCGTCACTCGGGTGGCCTGTCCCTGCTGCTGCTCTCCCTCCACCATCTCTATGTGCAGGACGACCACCTCCTCCACCTGCACCTCCTCCTCCTCCTCCCTTGCTCGCTCACCCTCCCCTCTCCTCTCCCTTCCATCTCGCTCCATCCCGCCACGTTCCCCTGCTGCTGTGTGCCCTTTAAATCTCCCTCCCCAGCCTGTGTTGTTGCTCGTTGCGTGGCAGCAACTCTGTATGCTTTGTGCCCGGCTGGGAATCATTTTGATTGCTTTTGGCTGGTGGTTGCCGTTCAGTCATTATGTTTTGTTGTTTCCCGGTGGGAATTGCTTTGACCACCCTTTCGGAGATGGTCCAGGCCGGAGCACCAGAAGGGTGGTTAGTTTTGTCCCCTGCTGGGAATTGTCTGTAGTGAACATCTGGAGCCCACTGAACAGACATTCAGGGCCCTTTGGTCCCGCCACGGGTTTGTGTGTGGTTGACTGTGATCTCAAAATGTCTGAAAACACCCTATGTGAGCTCTAGAGCAATAGGGTGGCCAAATATGCAAATGTGTACAGGACTCTTATGAGAAATACAGGTTGCAGGGCTACATTGGAGCCAATGCAGGCCTGTAGTCTATATTTCGCATAACTGTCCTGTAAAATATGCATATCTGGCCACCCAGCAATGTAAAGCATCCTGATCATGGCAGGTTCTGGTCCTATTAGTGGAAAAATTCTAAGTCTCCCTTGATCCTTCTTAATGCCACTAACCCTGGCATCTCAAAGGACAACTTTGCTAACATTGTTAACTATTCCATTAGCAATAGTTAACCTTCATCACTTAATGCCATTCTGGAATAACAAGAATAGTTAACAAAGTGTGCAAACTAACGTGATGGTGCTGAAGCACCAACACAGACCTGCCCAGGCTGGAGTTGGACTGGCACCTAGCCAGGCCCCTGAACTGATATGACAGGGCCTGGCCGCAGGGGAGGATGTGGAGCCCAGCAGACATGTGTCTGTCTGCCCCTGTGCCCGCACGTCTCCCAGTGGCCCACCCCCTCCCAATGATGGCTGCCATGATGCTGCCTGGACTTGGTGGCACTCTGGACTGCAGTCAGTAAAGCAGGCTTTCAAATGTAAAATCCTACTTTACTCCCGGCCAGGCCATGTAGGAAGGAACACGTGGGGAGTTCCCCAAGTTACAGCCCAGGCTAGCCCCCACCATGGACAGAATCCAGTCTGTGCAAACATCTGGTGGGCACATTTTGATGTAACGGTGGCCCTGGGTTAAACTGCGCTAAAGCATTCTAAACCCGGCCACCGTCAGGTTTGAAAGCATCCAAAGTTGCTGTTTGAGACTCTGGAGTAAATCATCCAGTCAGAAAGCCAAAGTTAGCACCTGCCTGCCTCTGATGCCATTAGTTGTAAAAGGGCATCATTATGACAGGGTATGGATGTGTAAATAGGTGAATATACTTTTCATTGCCTGTAGAGCTGACATTTTCTCCAGTATTCCTGAAGTCAGTTATCACCTAAAAGAATATCCATCCACAAGAGATTTTGCGGGCCTTATGGCTGAAGACCTTCACAAAAACTGTTCAGTCTGATTAGCTAACAAATATTTTGAAAGGTTCCTCTTCAGGCCTTACAATCATATTTGGCACTAATATGGAAGTGTGATGAAGATTAGAAAATGAAAGTCTAAACTCCCCATAAATTCAACAGAACAGGAGCAAAATCTTTACATACTTTACCAAAATCTCCACAGATTTCTAATAAGGCTGCTAATGGATCAAATGTGCTCTACCCAAACTGTGGCGTGTTTCCCTTGAAACCAGAATAGCCCTTGCTAGCAGGTTTAGTATTCCTACGTGACACAAAGGCAAGGGCTTGGTTTCTTAATCTGCTGATAATAGATATATTAGATACTCCATCACTACAGGGCCAAGTATGGCCAGAAAGAATTCAGAATTCAAAGGATCTGATGAGATTGAGAAGTTCTCAGATGTTACACAACGTGCTTTAGAATACTTTTGAGAACGCATTTTCCTCTACAGGAAATTATCCAGAAATATTGATTAGGGATGTATGAACGCGGTTCGGACATTTGGAGTTCGGCCTGAACTCAGCCAGTTCAGACGCCCGAACCAAATGCGGAACCCCCCGAACAGTTTGGGCGCATTCGGGAGCGTTCAGGTGGGGGAAACCTTGAAGCAGGCCCAGGTGGGGGGAGCTGAGGAGCAGACTTCCTGGTCCCGGGGGTGGAGAGAGGCTTGGACTAGCAGCCAGCCTGCCCAATCACCATCCCTCTTTTCCTCAAACCACTGGCTTGGCAGTCTGTAATTGGTCACAGGCTAGGCTGCACAGAGTCAATTGGGCTTGTGGTAAGGCGGGCGCAGCAAGTAACAAAAGTAATTGCCCTCCCCCCTTCAAATTCGTTCTGAGCTAGCCACTAATGCAGTCAGCAGGCGTTTTCAGAACTCTCCCTCTCCCAGCAGTTTGTGTTCCTCCCAATCCATTGCCATCCTCCTGCTATTTCACCCATTTCCACACATTTACCTCATAGTTTCATTTATTTAGATTAGATTAGATAGATTTAGATGTTATACACTGCCTCAGCCTGCCTTCTGCTTATCTCAAAGTGCCTGTCTGCCAGCCCTGTGGGCAAAGCTCGAACCCTGCCTCAGCCTGCCTTCCTAGCCTGTGTGGCACTAGGGATGTGGTTCAGTGTCGCCATCTACCAGCGTCCTCCACTGGAAGGCCTGCCATCCAGGAGGCTGTGGTTGTCTCTGCTGCAACTGCAGGAGCAGGTGCAGGTGCTTCAGGGGCAGGGTCCGAAGTTCATCATGAGCCACAATCGTCCCCCGTTATTGAGGTGATCCCCAGCAGGCCAGGGCTGATGGATCCCACCCCAGCTGCTAGAGGCAGAGCCTGATTACCAGGCAATAGAAGAAGTAGAAGCAGAATCTATAGGGGGGCACAGGGAGAGTGGCAACAGCATGGGCAGTCAATCAGCCTCAGGGTCCCAGTACTCCCATTCATGAGACATATCTCAGATTGGGGACAGCGAGGCAGATACTATTCCTGTGGAGATGTCTGGTGTTGAGGCGATGGCTGTCCCTCCGAGAGCTCTGTCACCACCATGTTCTGCCCCTCCCATCAGCAATGTCAGTGGTGCATCACCCAGTGCGGGCCAGAATAGCTTGTTGAGATCCGGCAAGTAAAATGCAAACCTGCAATGCCCGGCCAAGTAGGGGTGCCAGCCACCAAGCCCTGGCCAGGCCTCTGCCGCTGCTCCACAGATGCCAGCCAGCCTGCAATGCCTGGCCAAGTAAGGGTGCCAGCCACCAAGCCCTGGCCTGGCCTCTGCCACTGCTCCACTGATGCCAGCCCTGGCAATCCAATGTCCACTGCTGCTGCCACTGCTGTGTCATGGGTACTGTGGCCTAGCAATCTAATTTCTGCTGCTGTTGAGGCTGCCACTGCTGTGCCATGGGTACTGTACCCCGGCAATCAAATGTCCACTGCTCCTGCCTGTGCTGATGCCATCTCTGCTGTGCCACAGGCTCTGTGCCCTGGCAATCCACTGTCTGCTGCTGCTGGTGGAGGTACTGCACATCAGCCATTTGCTCCTCACTCTTGTGAGGGCATAGCTCAGATGGGCATAGCTCAGATGAGTGCACTGGCGGACGGAGGCTGGGTGCCCACCTGGCAAGGCTTGCCCAATTTGCAGTAGAGCTTCTTGAGATTGATTGAGTATGATGCCAGCTTGCAATGCCTGGCCAAGTAGGGGTGCTATACTGGCCATACCGCATAACACATAAGTAGCAGGTGCCATACCACAGAGCACCCACTCATGGCTACACACCGAGCACTCGCTGAAAATCCAGAGTGCTTTGTGCGAGGTAAGCCGAATAGCTCCACCAATTCCAGCCAGCCTGTAATGCCCAGCCAAGTAAGGGTGCCATCCACCAAGCCCTGTCTCGGCCTCTGCCGCTGCTCTGCCAATGTCTGGAAGCCTGCAATGCCCAGCCAACTAGGGGTGCCATAGTGGCCATACTGCATCGGTGCCATACAAGAGAGCACCGACTCATGGCCATGCACAGAGCGCTCACTGAAAATCCAGGCATCCTGCAATGCCTGCCCAAGTAGGAGTGCCCACTACCAAGCCCTGGTCGGGCCTCTTCCACTACTCCACTGATGCCTGTCAGCCTGCAATGCCCAGCTGAGTAGGGGTACCAGCCACCAAGCCCTGGTGGGCCTCTGTCGCTGCTCCACCAATGCCTGGCAGCCTGCAATGCCTGGCCAAGGATGGGTGCCAGTTGCAGTTACTGTGCCCTGGCAATCCAATGTCCGCTGCTGCTGCTGCTGCTGCTGCTGCTCCTGTGCCATGGGTACTGTGGCCTAGTAATCTAATTTCTGCTGCTGCTGAGGCTCCCACTGCTGTGCCATGGGTACTGTGCCCCAGCAATCAAATGTCCAC
Organism: Sphenodon punctatus; assembly: GCA_003113815.1. NCBI lineage: Eukaryota > Metazoa > Chordata > Lepidosauria > Sphenodontia > Sphenodontidae > Sphenodon > Sphenodon punctatus. The sequence goes on along the minus strand of QEPC01015474.1, from coordinate 4,686,474 downwards.
TGCCCCTGCCCCCGCTGGTGCTGCCTCTGCTGTGCCACAGGCTCTGTGCCCTGGCAATCCAATGTCTGCTGCTTCTGATGGTACTGCACATCAGTCATTTGCTCCTCGCTCTTGTAGATGGGCATAGTTCAGATGAGTGTGCCAGCGAGTGGGGGCTGGGTGTCCATGAGATTCACCACCAGGCAAGGCTTGCCCAATTTGCAGTAGAGCTTCTTGAGATCAGTCGAGTACGATACAAGCCTGCAACGCCAGGCCAAGTAGGGGTGCCATATTGGCCATACCACATAATACATAGGTGGCAGGTGCCATACCACAGAGCACCCACTCATGACCACACACAGAGTGCTTGCCAAAAATCCAGGCATCCTGCAATGCCCAGTCAAGTAAGGGTGCCAGCCGACCAAGCCCGGGCCAGACCTCTGCCATTGCTCTGCCAATGCCTGGCAGCCTGCAACGTCCAGACAAGAAGGGCTGCCAGGCCAGCCACCAAGTCCCATGCCTTCCCAGCCTCTGGTGATGCTGCTGCTGCTTCTGGGTCTCAGATGGCCAGCCATGCCCTTATGTGCACCCCCAGGGGCCAAGCGCCAAGCCTGTCTGTCCAGACAACCCAGGGTGCCAATCCCCAAGCCTTCCCAGTCTCTGCTGCTGCTGTTTCTCCAGTGGCCTGCCATATCCCCACGGGCACCCCTGCAGTGCCCCAAGCCTCCAGGCCGCTGAATTTTCCAAACATTTGGGGGAGGTCTGAACTCCGTGGGACCGAACCCACAAACCTGAACTAAGTTTTCGGGCCAAACAGCCGAACATCCAAAACTCGTTCTGTTCACACATCCCTAATATTGATTCTACACAGGGCAGATTCAGGATGGTGAATGTAAGGGCAAGGCAAAATTATAGCCAGCACAGGTGCTCCAGACTTACATGAGTGAGTGCACTTGTGTACAGCTGCCAAACTATTTCTGGTAGAGCAAAGCCAAAGAGGTACTTCTGACAGAATACACACTCACAGCAGGCCCCAGAACTGAAGGAACAGGGGTGTAAACAAGGTGGTGGTACACATAGCTTCACATTGTTTGCTCGTCGCATCACTTAACATCATGCTGTAGAACAACTTGTACAGAATGTGTTTGCTGAAGACTGCCGTTAATCCAGCCTCCAAAGACACATTGAGTTCCTTTACTTGGACAGCTCTGCTCCGCCTCACACCCTGGTGGCCCTTCCACATAAAGGCAGGCTGTCAGATGTACAGGCAGAGCAGAAGAGGAGCAAGTGCTGCTTCCTCCACTTAAGCCCTGCTAGCAGTTCTCTGGAACATCCCAGAGCACTGTCAGTGGAAAGGGCTGCCCAAACCTGGAGCACTCACCAGAGACAGAGCTGTGATCTATCTACCCACTGGACAGCCACTGCAGCTCTGCTCCCAGCTAGGGGTTGCCCTGGGCAAAGCCATAGAGCTGCGGGCAGCAGCCTAGAATGGTGGCTGATCCACCCACAGCTCTATGGTGTTGGGGAGGGGGGCACCATGTGGGTGGACTGTGGACCACAGCAGCCACCAGGTACATTTAAATGGATACGTTCATGACTGCAAGCAGGCAGACGTGGGGGTGCACTCCCACATCCATGTAAAAACACCCACTCATTTCACTGTACACATATCTTTCCCTAGTCTGCACTTGAGAAATCGCTGTGATAGTTATAGTCTTCTGTGTATCCATGTATAAAAGCCTGTGCTTACACTGAAGTGCAGTAAAAGTACAACCTGCCCTACATGAATCATGCTCAGCCCTTTGCAAAGATGGCACTAACAGCATCAGCATGCTGGGAGTGCCATTTCTGAAAGAGGCAGCCCATTCTGAGCATGTTCAGAAGTTCTGAACATGCTCAGAATGGACTGCACTTTTCAAAAATGGCACCCGCAGCATGCTGATGCTGCCAGTGCCATCTTTATAAAGGGCTGAGCATGCCCAGAAGGGCCGATAAGATCCTTCAGAGCATTAGGGATGGGCGAACGCGGTTCGGCAGTTCGGAGTTCGGCCCGAACTCAGCCTGTTCGGACGACCGAACTCAAACTCGAACCCGAACCCGAACATACCGAACAAACCGAACACCGAACGGCAAAATGGCCAAACAGTTCAGTCAGTTCGGATCGCATTTGGATGAGTTCAGGTGGCAAAAAAAGGTTCACTGGAAGATCAAACATGACCGGGAGGTGTCAGTCACTGAGGAGCAGACTTCCAGGCACCAGGGGTGGAGAGGCTTGTAAGAAAATAAACTAATTATCTGCCTTCCCCCTTCCCAACACCTTCTGAGCTAGTCACTGTTCCTGAACAGCAGGCATTGAGTAGGATTTTTAGATTGCTTTAAGTTTCATTTCACTTTTGTAATGAAATGAAACTTAAACCATAAACTGAAACCTTGTGTTATGCACTGTACAGACTCATTGAGTATGTAATGT
>QEPC01015474.1:4644295-4667013 GCA_003113815.1 Sphenodon punctatus | reverse complement strand
AGGTATGCTCGGGTAACCATCTCCTGATGTGAACCCAAACTAACTAACTATCCCCCCTAGAGTGGCCAAATATGCACATTTTAGAGAACACTTATGTGAAATACAGGTTGTAGGGTTCTCATAAGTGTCCTCTAAAATTTGCATAGGTGACCACTCTAATTCCCCCTTCCCTTCACCCAGATGTCTGTCCGGGGGGGGGGAAAGAACGGGGGGGGGTCTGTGTGGATTGCCTGAACCAACTGGGACCATGTCTTTCCTCAGATGAGTTGCGTGCTCCCCTCAGTCCCCCTGGGATGGCAGTGACACTGGGCCATCCCCTGCCCATGTGTCCCACCCTATTCCCGTCACCTAAGGAGTTGCTTCCAATTTTCTATTGTTCTACTTCCAATAGCTAAACTATCAACTGGACCCCCAGCAGAGTGTGAAAAGTTGCCATCCTATTTAACCACCTGGGCAAAATGCCCTGCCAAACAATTCCAATTGAATACCTGTACTGTGGGGAAGGCAAAAAACTGATTCCTCCAGGCCAATCGGAGGTTCCAGGAAAAATTCCTTCCCAGTCCCAAAATGCAACCAGCTTACACCCACAGTACTGCAAGTGGGTGGGTGGGTGGATGCTCACACTAATTCCAGACTCCCCCCGTGCCCGGACAATGCTTGGGGGAGCCTCTCCTCCTTACATGGTGCCACTGGAAGCCCCATCATGGGAGACTTCCTTTGCACCAAAAGGGAGGTTGCCTATCAACCCCCAGTGTAAACCACATCTGGCCTATCAACCCAAGGTGCGGGTTCTTTTCTCCCTCCTCTCGATGGATTGGGGGGGATGGGTGAGGACAAAGACTCTCCCCCCCAAGGGAGTGGGGAGGAGAAATATAACAGTCTGAAACTGCAAGCCTACTGGTGCAGTTGGTTGAACTTCCATCATGGCACAGAACATTCAGAATCACCATTGCAACAGCTTCAAGGGAAGGACAAAGTGAATAGGTGATAGAGAGATAACCAGATGGGTAGGCAGGTAGATATTGCTGTTTAAAAACAACCAGCTGAATCTTTTGCCATACATACTAGTAATTATTAGGGATGGGCAAACAGAACCGAGTTCGGAAATTCGGTTCGGAAATTCGGTTCGGAAATTCGGTTCAGTTCGGAAATTCGGTTCGGTCGACCAAACTATTTGAGTTTGGTCCAAACTACGAATTTCCGAACAAAGTTCGGAAATTCAGATACCATTGAACTAAATTGAATATTATCTTTTAGGGATGGGCGAACAGAGCCGAGTTTGGAAATTCGGTTCTGTTCGGTTCAAAAATTGAGTTCAGTTCGGAAGTTCGGTTCAGTCAACCGAACTGGTTGAGTTCAGTTCAAACTCTGAACTTCCGAACCACGTTCGCCCATCCCGTAATTATTTATTGAATGACAACTGTTTGCTGTGAACTGCATTAAACAACAGAAGACAAACTGCTTGCTACAGTTGACAACTGTAGTCTCTAATCAGAGCTGTGCTGGTAGATCCTTGCTCCTGTACAGAACCCCATTAATTTGAAGCAGTTGAAAGGGTGTGTTTATCGAGCATACATCCAATTTGGAAATCAGGCCCTTAAAACTTTCTACCATTTTATACAACAATGATTCAAAGTACAGCATGCCAGATTCAATCCTAGTGTCTTACAGTATAATGCCAATACTGTTGACTTAAGCATTTATACCAGTATTGCACTGTTTTTAAACAGGAAAGATGTGAAGGATCATATTCTTGAGGAAAATGATTTTAGAAAGGAAATTTTACTTTAGTGGGAAGACTTTATGCCATTTGACTGAATCACTCTTGGGCATGAAATAAAGCCCCCTGCAAGATGACATGTTGCAAAGCACACTTTTGCCTTTGGATGTCATTTTTGTCACAATGTTTGGGTGGGAATACTTTGAGCACTTTCATTTTCTCATATCAGTAAAAATACTTTACAAAAAAGAGAGCCAGATTGTTGTTTGTATGGCAAATGAGGGGTACTGATAGCTTGATATTTCTGCCTCCACCTCCACTTTGAGACAAAGCCCTTTTTGTACCTCTGCTTAAAAAGATACTGGAATTATACTTGGATTGAATGCTCTGGAGTTTAAATTTTCTCCCCCACTGTGGCAATATTCCAAAACACAAATTTCGTGTAGAAATACTGTCACTAACTGGCAAGACTAGAGCATTACAGAAGGAGTGTGTACCCCAGGAGCTATAGGAAAAGCTTTGCCCACTTCAGTTTTATACTTTTCCACTGCATTTCCCTTGGATTCTCCCTCAGATACTTCCCTCAGAGTGTTAATACACAAACATAACTTTTCCTGCATACACACACAAACTGAGGCTACAAAAAAGAGGAAATGTTCCTGCCAGTCAGCAGGTGGCTTGTTTGCGGATCTGATCAGGGAATCGGATGCATGCAGACAGGGAGTTATCTGACTGCCGCCCCTGAGACCACCTGGTCACGTGAGTCTATGAGACCCCGACCCACCTGGGAAGGGGTGGCGTTTTGATTGCCCCCTTTAAAATAGCTTGCACAGTGCACACCCGGGCAAGCCCTCTTTTCCTTCAGTGGCGGCCCAGGTCAAGAAAAGAGAATTGCAGGTAAGGAGGAGTGGGTGGTCCAGGGTGGTGCAGCCCAAGGAATGCAGGCCTGGCAGGGACATGTGGACTGGGGAGAAGAAAGGTCTGGCTCATTACCCCCACTCCCCTCTCCAGGGTATCCCTGGGACATCTCTCTCCTCTACCTGGGGAGAGGGGAAATGTCTGGTTCATCGTCCCAGGACCCCTTCTCTCGGCTGCGTCAGGGGTCCCCTCTCACCCTGACATCCTGCACCGGCCCAGTCCAGTGCCATGTGGCCTGCTGGTCTGGGGCCAGCCATCAGGTATGGCCTGGGGAAGGGCCACCTGTTGTTATGCTAATAAAGTTGCAGCCTATGCCCATTTTAACCAATTATGTGCCAGTGTGATTCCTGGAGCCATGAGACCCACAAATTCCCATATCTTTAATGTGTTGGAGGCCAGAGATAGTTTGGGGATTGTGCTGGTATACCAACCATCCTGATGCACAGCAGACCTCCTGACAGAGCTGCCTGAGTTGGTCTCAGAGGTGGACTTTAATAATAATAATAATAATAATAATAATAATAATAATAAATAATTTATTCAGTCATAACCAAAGGTCAAAACTTGAAAAACAAACAAAATAAAAGCTTGAAAGATCCATTCATAAAAATTTACAAAGAGAGACCACATGAGCCATTATAGCAATACAATCAAATCAATTCATAATAAATATATATTAGCATATCAAAACAAATTTGCTCATTAAAAAGTAAAGATATGAAATAAATATAAAATAACAAAAACAAAATAAAATAAAATAACAACATAACAAAATACGGCACAAGAGGTGGGCTTGAGGTCACCCAGACTTACAGTCTTGGGTGACTTCAACATGCACTCTGAGACTAATCTTTTGTGGTCAGAGTGGGACTTCGTAGCTTCCACAACAACCATGGGTTTATCTGGTCCAGCATATGAGGGCACACATTGGATTTGATGTTTTTCACCAGCCTGGAAACAGGGCTTCTGGTTATTGTGGGTGTGGTTACAACACTGTTTTCATGGTTGGACCATTATTTATTATTTATTTATTCCAATTTATATGCCACCCTTCCTACAGAGGCTCAGGGCAGCTTACAATACATAAAACAATAAAATCCATACAATAAAACCTCCCACCCTCACATCAAAACACCCACTCTCCCTCCCCCACAACCCTAACCAAAAACTAACCCACCTTTATAAAAAAGTTTTACATTGCCTCTGGAAGACGCTTAGACTTGGCCTCAAGCAAACCTCTTGGCAAAAGGAGTTCCACAAAACCAGGGCAGCAGCCGAGAATGCCCTCCTGCACACACCCGTTCCATGGACAACATTAACAAATGGAACCCACATGAGGGCGCCCCTGGCTGACCATACTGGGACATAGTAGGACAGACCATCTTGCAGATATGTGGGACGCAGACCATTTAGGGCTTTAAAGGTCCTTGAATTGTGCCTGGAAAGCTATAAGCCACCAGTGTAGACTTCGCAGACTTTGGAGCTGAGCTGCTGCATGCTGCACCAGCTGCAGCTGCCGAACAGCCATCATGGGCAGCCTCCACAAAGAGCGCATTGCAGTAAACTAGCCTCGAGGTGATGGAAGCATGGATGACAGTGGCCAGATCCGAGTCAAAGGGCGTGCTCCCAAACCACCTGTGCATAGTGTGCGCGCAGCTTCTGTGCACCACACAGTTCCCATAACAGGGTTGCACGTGCACACACACATGTGGTACATGTGATGTATACGGGGCTTGGGATCAGCCCCACCAAGAAAAGTCCGCAACCTCCTTACCAGATGGATTTGGTCAACGCCACCACCTGGTGTTCCAGGCATAACAAGGGATCCAAAAGCTTCCAAGGCTGCGAACCTGATTGACCAGAGGGTGCTGGACTCCATCAATAATAGGTGTTCCAATTCCCTCCAAAATGGGTCAACTATCATCACTTCAGTCTTGTCAGGATTCAGCCTTAATCAGCTCACCTTCATCCAGTCCCCGACAGCAGTCAGGTGTTGGGTAAGCACTGAGACTGCAGGGCCTGGGTCGGAAGAAAAGGGGAGGTAGAACTGGGTGTCATCAGCATATTGTTGACACCTCACCCCAATACTTCCAAAAGATCTCTCCCAGTGACCTCAGATACACATCAGAACAAGAGGGGGGACAAAATAGAACCCTGTGAAACACCACAGGTGAGATTCCGGAGGGGACGACGTGCAATCGCCGTACTAATCACCACCTACTTAGACCTCCCCAAGAGGAAAGAATGGAACCAGTCAAGAGCGGTCCTGTGCACCCGTGCTAGGTCCTGCAGTCATGCCAACACCATCCCATGATCGACTGTATCAAAGGATGCTGAAAGATCTAACAAGATCAACAAGGTGGGATTTCCCTTCTCTATCTCAAGACACAGATCATTGGCCAAATCCACAAGCACAGTCTCCATGCCATACCCAGGATGGAAAACTGACTGAAACAGGTCCAGGAATGTAATAGCATCAAGATGAGTCTGGAGCTGTTGGGCAACCACCCTAAAAAGGGAAGGTTAGAGGCAGGCCAATAGCTGGCTAGGGCGTCAGTAACCTAAGATGATTTCTTATGCAAGGACCAGACTCCTGCCATTTTAAGAGTGTTTTTCACCAGCCAGGATGGGCAAGGATCTAATTCACAACTGGTTGCCCTTATCACCCAAGCACCTCCCCTCACATCTGTGGGTGATACCCGCAGGACAGGACAAACTGGACAAAACTGAGTTTCCATAACCCCAGACTCTGACTCTGCAGTTGAAATGGCCATTGAAATTACAATCTGAAGGCCCAAATCCCTGCCCTCCTATGCCCCTGTTGGGGTGGTAGACCAGTTAAGTTGATCCCCCCCCCCGGGGAGACTAATTGATCCAATTGGTTTCCAGAACTCTCTGGGGGATTTACCCACTGACCGTAATGGCTACTCTGCTGATGACCTGGTCGCCTTGTGGAATGACATCTTGACCATGGCCATTGACAAATTTGCATCCAGGCATCCACTCCCACCACTGTGATAGCGTAGGTCCCCCTGGTATACGGGAGACCTGAGGTCGTTGAAGCAGCAGGATAAGCAGTTAGAGTGCAGGTGGCACTCAACCCACGCTGAAGCTGACGTATTGTGGCATAGATCATTTTTGAAGGACTATGCTGTGGCTATGATGGTGGTGAAGAAAGCTTTCTTCTCTGCTATCGTAGCATTTGCAAAGTCTCGTCCTGCGAAGCTGTTTCAGGTGGTTAATAGCCTGATTAATCCCATCTGTCTCTCCCATGAACTAAAATCATCTATTGCCAGTTGTGACATTTTTATTAATTACTTTTCAGGAAAAAAATGCTGACATTCACCATGAACTGGATGCTGATACTTTACCTACAGAGTCAGAGTTTGTGGCTGTGGAAGATGAGCCTTATCTTGTTTGTTTGGATAACTTTCAATTAGTGTCATCCACTAATGCAGAGGATGTGCTTGGAGCAATGTGGGCAACCAGTTGTGAATTAGATCCTGGTGAAAGACAGCTGGGGCTAGGAGATGCTGAGGCCGTTGCTATCTGGGGTTGTTAACACCTCCCTTTAGGAGGGTAGGGTGTCTGCCACCCTTAAAACTGTCATTTCCTGGACCCTGCTAGTCAAGAAACTATCTCTGGATGCTTAATTCTGAGCCAGCGATCACCCAATAGCTTCAGGCTTATCTCAATGTTATTGGATTCCTGGACCCATTCCAGTCAGGTTTTCATCTGGGGTATAGCACAGAGACTGCACTTGTGGCCTTGGTTGATTATCTATATTTATTTATTTATTTATTTATTTAAAGTTAAATTTTTATCTCTCTCGTCCCTCAAAAGACTCAGAGCAGCTTACAAAACAAAATATAAACATAACATAACATAAAAAATAGAAACATTAAAATACCAAAAATCCCCTCCCAAAAAACCACCCCACCCCCAACCCCCCACAAAACCCAACCAATACCACTTCCCCATTCTCCAGTTCCACCCACTCACACCCCTACCCCAAAACCACTCACCAACCCCCATTCCCTAGCCCCACCCACAAAATGCCTTTTCAAACAAAAAGGTTTTACACCACCTCCTGAAGATGCTTGGGCTGAAATGAACCTTCAGAGGAAGGGGGTTCGACAGCACTCTTGGTTGAGGGGCAGCAACCAAGAACACCTCCCCACGAGCTCTTGATGTGCAAACAAGACTAACGGATGGTACCCACAGGGAGACACTCCTGGCCAATTGCAGGGGCCGCAGTGGGGCATGGAAGGACAGGTGGTCTTTCAGATATGTGGGGCCCAGGTCATTTGAGGTTTTAAAGGTCAAAACCAGCACCTTGACTTGTGCTTGGAAAGCTATAGGGAGCCAGTAGATTGACAAAGGGGACTGTACCCCATTGATCGTGTTAGACCTTCAGTGGTTTTTGATACAGTTGACTATGAGGTGGTGTTGACATGACTGCAGGACCTGGCAGGGGTGTGAGGGACTGCTCTTGAATGATTCTGTTCATTCCTGTTGGGGATGTCCCAATAGGTGGTGAAGGGACATTGCTCCTCATCCCCTTGGTACCTTCCATGTGGTGTCCAGCAGGGTTTCAACCTGTCTCCCATCTTGTTCAATGTGCATCCGAGACCTTCTCCGGGCAAAGTCTTTCAGAGGTTTGGAGTGAAGTGCCATCCGTACACTGATGATGCCCAGCTGTACCTCTCTTTTTCATCTGACACAGGTACTGCAGTCTTGGTACTTACTTACCCAATGCCTGCCTGCTGTTGGGGATTAGATGAGGGTGAGCCGATTGAAACTGAATCCAGACAAGACTGAAGTGATGATAGTTGGCAGACCCTGTGACTTGGAGGGGACTGGGACCCCTGTCATTGAGGTGATCTGGCCCCCTCTAGTTACTCAGGCTCACAGCCTTGGAGACTGGAATGCTTCTGGAGCCTTTGTTTAATCTGGATTATCAAGTTAGGGTGAGGTCGTGAAACGGTTTGGTGTGCATTGCCACCAGTATGCTAATGATACCCAGCTTGACCTCTCTTTTTCAACAAACCCAGGTCCTGCAGTCTATGTGTTTTCCCTGTGTTTGCTAGCAGTGAGTGACTGGATGAGGCTGAGCAGACTGAAGCTAAATCCTGATAGGATGGAGGTGATGTTGGTGGGTGGGACAGAGGAGGTGATGGCTCCCCTTGTGGAGGGGATCCATACACACACACCCCACTGGCTCCAGAGGTGCGGAGTTTGGGGGTTCTGTTGGACCCTGGCCTCCGCCTGGATCGTCAGATGGAGGCAGTGGCAAAGGTGGAGGCAGTGGCAAAGGGAGCCTTTCGCCAATTACATCTTGTGTGAGGATCAAGCCATATGTTTCAAACTCTGACCTCATCCATGCATTCATCACCTCAAGGCTGGATTACTGCAACGCGCTCTATGTGGGGCTGCCCTTGGTGATGATTCAGAAGCTGCAGCTGGTGCAGAATCCGGCAACCCATCTCCTGATGGGGACGTGCCATAGGGAGCACATTACACGGTATTCGGGGCTCTGCACTGGCTGCCTATAGCTTTCAAGGCCAGATTCAAGGTGCTGGTTTTGACCTTTATAGCCCTACACGGTCTGGGCCCCTCCTATCTGAGAGACCACCTCACCTCCCGGGCTGTGAAGCAACCTCTGCGGTCTGCCGGGAGTGCCTTCTTGGAGGTCCCCTGGGTGAACCAAGGGGCACCAATGGAGAGGACGTTCTTGGTGGCCGCACCACGGCTGTGGAACTCCCTCCCAGAGGAAGCTCGCCTGGCTCCCAGCCTGTTGGCGTTTTGTTGGGCCTGTAAGACCTGGCTGTTCGTCCAGGCCTTTGGGGGAGGAGGGAATAAAAGTGGGTTTTTACCAGTGGTTTTACCTCTTTGTTGTTGTTTTTATTGTTTTAGTAATCCCTTCTATGTATTGTTTTTATACATTGTTTTAAATATTTGGTGGGCCACCCTGAGCTGCCTTAGGACTGGAGAGAACGGGATACAAATGATTGAATGAATGAATAAATGAATAAATAAATAAATAAAGTTTCAGCAGTGGCCAGTAACACTTTTGTTTCCACCAACTCCATCTGGTGAGGAGGCTTCCGCACTTTTTAATTCTGATCTGGCCACTATCATCCATGTTTTCATTCCTTCAAGGCTAGCTTACTGCAATGTGCTCTATGTGGGGCTGCCCTTGATGACCTTTCAGAAGCTCTGGCTGATGCAGAACGTGGCGACACAGCTCCTTTCGGGGGGGGGGTCACTATGAACACATTAAACCTGTGCTGAACAGTCTGCGCTGGTTGCCTAAAGCTTTCTGGGCATAATTCAAGGTGCTGTTTTTGATGTTTAATGCCCTAAATGGCATAGGGTCCACATATCTGATAGATGACCTTTGCTTTGATGCTCCACTGTGACCTCAGTGGTCATCCAGGAGCACTCTCTTGTGAGTACCACCTGCCAAACTTGTCCGTATGACTCCCTTCCCTCAGAGGCTCATAAAGTCCTAGCCTGGGCATATTCCAGAGACAGAGTAAAACCTTTCTTTTCGGCAAAGTGTTTGGCAGGTGGGGATATAGGGGCTGGGGTAGGTGGGTTTCTGCAGTGAGGGTGGGAATTTTTAAAGGGATTTTACTGTATTTTTATTGTATTTTGTGTGTTTTTATCACTGTAGGCCACCCTGAGCCTTCAGGGAAGGGTGGGTTATAAATTAATAAATAAATAATCCTAATATTAAGTGGCGAGAACATTTATCAATCCTTTCTACTCCTCAATCAAAGCTGCCAAGAGAGGAGCATAAAGTCTTATGTCACTACTTTGTAAGAATCCTTTTGAAAATTGCTTTAACTTAGCCTCCCTTGCACACATTACAACAAGCAATGTTTAACTGAAAGGACAATAATTGAAAACTGCCATTTATCTAGTGGGGGGGGGGATTAAATAGAAGATGATGACAGAAGGAACAAGGACTTCCCCTTGTTAACGGGCCATTCATGTCTTGATTAAAGGATACCAAACAGCCGCTTTTCCAGATACTCAAAGAAGCTGAAGGTTTTCCCAGCAGTTCCATATGACTAGCCCACATTTTCTTTTCCTGAAGAAGTTAACACCTTAACCTTCTTACATTGAGACTTTGGGCATTTTCACAGAAGACACTCTCTAGTCTCCACCCACTGTACATGTTGCAGGGCTACAGTGTTGCCCTATGGGTTCCCTGTAACATGTACAGTGGGTGGGGGGAGAGTGTATTGTGTGAAAATGCCTTTTATTACCAGGATTTAAAAAAACCCAAAAACATGGAAAACCTTTTCTTGTGGATCTTACAGGCATAAATTACAACTATATACCATACAATTACAGCTCTAATTATTTTCAGTTCTAGAGGAGCATTGAACAACTTACAGAGATGAAATATCCCTTGAAATCTATGATCATGTTCAACTGACAATTTCAGTCCACAACTCAAATATAAAATTGGCTTCATCACTATCAGGCATCAGTATATGCTCCTACCATGTATCTCTGTATAGCCTTTTGCATATGGAAAATTCACACGCTTTCTTTGAAAATCCCTTGCTTAAGTAAATCAGACTAAAAATGAGTGCATAGAACTTTTTTTCAGAAACAATCTTTCAATACTCATAAAACAGTATTTTCTTTGTTAAATAACACTGTAGTACTTTGCAAGAATGAACAGATTTTTTTTTATGTCAGCCACTCTAGTTATCCACTTAAAACTTGAACTCTCCTTTACTTTAAGTTGTTCAGATTAGATTGGAAAAATATACGTGGGTTAAAAAAAAATCATGTTGTGGTGACAGATAAGCCACAAAAAACATTTGCTTGCGTATTTTAAAAAGTTTTGGACTCTAGTGCAGAATAAGCCACAAGACAGATGAATGTGTGCACAGCTGGTCATGTTTAAGGACAGACTGCAGACATAAATACAGCCAGGGCTCTTTGTTTTGGTGCTCCAGTATTTTTACACACCATATTCAAAGGAATATCTGTCATAACTGAACACAAGGAGAAATTTATCAGAAACAGAACACAGACTTTTTCTCTTCAGCCAGGATAAACAAAAACAAGAACCTATGAAACTATGGGCTTGAAAAATAAACTTAATTGTGCAAAAGAAAACCCACCATATTTAAAGAGACTATTCAATGTCATATATTTCCCTCAAGTCAGATAACTTATTTTTTTGTTGAATGAAGTACAGAAGGTGGTTGGGTTGTGGGCTTTTTGCCTTTCATTATCACTGTCACTATTATGTCTGAAGTTAATATTTCCAGGATTAGCTCTTTTTAAAAAACCAGCATCCTAATTTTTTTCTGACCTATGCAACTTCAAAGCATATCAGCAAGACAAGGAGAGAGTCTGACAAAGCAGTCATTGAAGAACTAAAAACAGGAGTTCTTCCATGTTCACTCTTCATGTGGGGCCAGCCTTATAATCTGCTGGGCCCACAGTGAAGATAAAATGAGGGGGCTGTGGTGTGCCCCTGCTCAACTGAAGGCACCCTCCATAGGGCCCTAAAGATGGTCATGTTCAAGGCACTTCTGGAAGGGAGTGGCAGCCCCATATCCTACCTTAGTGAAAATACCAGCTTTCAACATGTGGCTTGAAAACTTGTATACTCTCACCAGCAGAACTTGGTCCAGTTAAAGAGATTATCTGAACTACTTTGTGTCTCTCAGTCTCGCTTACGTTTGGGGCCAAGATTGCAAATCTACTCTCTCAAGACTTTGACTGCACACTTTTTCGATGGAAAAAGAGAGGTAGAGCTGAGTGTCATCAGCATACTGATGACACTGTATGCCCTGAAACCCCCTCACGATCTCCCCTAATGGCTGCATATAGATGTTAAACAAGAGGAGGGACAGAATGGCACCCTGCGGGACTCCACACATGAGGTCTCGGGGGGAAGACGTACACTCCCCCAAGACCACCCGGTGAGTTCTCCCGACCAGGAACGAACAAAATCAGTCCAAGACTTCCGTCAATTTAGTTCTTTAATTGCTCCAAACCTTAAATACACCTGCCCTGGAATACCAGCTCATCTGCATATATCATTAGTATCTCTCCACAAAACAAAATACCCTAGTAAACAACATCCACAGCTAGCAGTGTTGGGGACAATACAGTTTGATAAAAGGGTATATGCATAAGAGGGAAAGAAGGGACAGAGCTATGGTGGTCATCAGCATCAGCGGATGATTTCAGACGTTACACAGTCCTGATTCACCCCATTGGATTCCCGGTCGAGGTGAACCGAACCATCCCCCACCCCCCTGTGGTCACAAAAAGCCCTGAACAGACATGACGGGACCGGGACCATGGCAGGGAATCGGGCCGTCAGATTACAGCCTGGGGCAGTACAATAGATGTTACGCCATTCCCGGGCCGGGCCGTGGTCAAAGCACCCGGAAGGCGCCGGGGCGGCTCATCCCGGCTGCTGCTATGTGCCCTTTAAATCTCCCTCCCCAGCCTGTGTTGTTGCTGGTTGCCTGGCAGCGATGCTGTGTGCTTTGTTCCCGGCTGGGAATCATTTCCTTTGATTCCGGCCGATGGTTGCTGGCCAGACGTTACTTTTTGTTGGTTCCCATCGGGAATCTCTTTGACCACACTTTCGGAGATGGTTCGGGGGGAAGCTCCGGAAACATGGTTGAGTTTGACCCCATGTGGGTATTGACCGTGGTGAACATCTGGCACCCACGAAATGGACGTTCAGGGCACTTTGGCCCCACCGTGGGATTGACTGTGGTTCACTGCGGTTGAGCGTGATCTCGTAATGTCTGAAAATACCCAGCATCACCTTTAATTTATATCCCGCGCTCTCCCAACCAAAGTCAGCTCGAGGCGGCTCACAGCAAAACACAAAAATACAGAATTTAGGTTTTTTCACCCCTCCAATTAACATCAACATATAATTATATCTTAATGAACCCAATCTACCATCTACCAGCATCAACTCCAATCATTCTACACCCTACTCACACCAGGGACCCCCCCCCCTACAATCCACTTCCTTCTGCCCCCTGCTGCCACCAAGGGACATCCTCCCTCTCAACCCCTCTCTCACTGGGGAGAGAAGGAGGCCCTCTAACAACTCCATACCAGAAGTTTACATTCACCAGTCCCACTAGCAGCCCCTCTGGCCCAACCTCCTGGCCCCGACCAAAGGGCAGGCCCCTTTGATCATGCACCCGACACATGCCTCCAGCCACCCCTGATGTTATGGGGAGCAGCCCAGGAGAGAGCCTCCCCAAGCCCCACCCCCGCAAGGGTGGGAGGGGAGGGAGAGCTGCTCCATGACCCTTGGCTGGCCAAATAGCAATACCCCGCCCCCAATACCAGTTTGTGTTCTCAGTTGTCATCAGGGGAGGGGTCTTGCTTGCTCGGGTAGCTGCCCCGCTGCCTCTGGATCCCTCGACCGGCTGCACTAGTCTGCTGCTCCTCCAGTCCTGGTCGCTGCTCCCTGCTCCTTCCCAGCCCATGTACTGCTCAGCAGTTGTAATGCATAGTACTACTAGATGGCCTAGCAGTAGCAGCTATTTTTCTTAGGTTTGTGATTTTGTGTTAGGAAAGCAGTTTTCAACTAGACTGGTATCGATATTCTCTGTTACCGTTGTGTGTGTATGTGCACTCTAGCAAAAGCTTTCCTAACCTATGGAAATTAATGGGAGGTTTTGTATTCAATGAGAGTTGGATCAGTCCCTGATTAATAAATATTTTTAAAGTTGCCTTTCTCCTTCTGTCAGCAAACATTTGATGGCAAAAACTGTATGAACCATCAAAGCTTCCTGATTTTCATAAAGCATACTATAGAGAATTTGCTAGTACATTTAGTGGGCAGTATTATCATAAATAATTTAACCTGAGATATACTTGTCAAATACAAACCAAAGCAATGCTTTAAGCTTGTTTAAAAAAAAAAAAAAAAAAAAACTTTATGCATTCCCTCAGGGCTAGATAAAGACATTTAATTACATGCAGTCTTGTAAGGGAGCCCAGTGCCACGCTGGAGTTTCTCAGCTGGCTGGCACTTAGACAGGGTGCACATGGGACTACTCTTTCATTGGGAGAGGAAGGCTAGGTTTGCAATCTAGCCCTAATTTAGTGATTTACAAAGTGGAGTAGCCTGGTAGTTGGTATTGTGCTGCACTGAAACTACAGAAAAAAAGCTGAATGTTTTTGAGAGGTTTACATTCTTATTTTTTTATGTTCTTATGTCCATTGTAGTCTACTGTGCACTAGAGGTAATAGGCACTGTGGGTACTAATCTATTACATTGGTCAGATTAGCCCTGCAGCATTAATATCAATTCTGCTAGTTTTGAAATGGATAGCAAAAAATGATTGGAAGTTAATATCTGATATTCCAGATAGCGTGATGGTTATTCAGTAAGTATCTAGTATCTGCAGAGGTGAGCCACCAAACCAGAATACAGCATATTACCATTTTTTTACTGAAATTAGGTATTACTGTTAACCGTTTTACCACAAAACCAAACCAGTTCAGATAGAAGGAGGGAGTGGGAAAAAAGGTCAAATGGTAATGTGGTAAATGGTAATCTGCTTAATCAGATATCTGGCAGATACTAAACTGGATACCACCAATACTGTGATATCTGGCCGGACACCAGAAAGCAGTGGATCAGCTCTAATTCTGACAAACTCTGTGGTATTTGCACTATAGACATTGGAACTTGTAGTCTTGGCACTATTTGTGATGAAGACTGCATATTTGCATGTTCATCACCATAAATGAAAAATTCTGTCATCAGTACAGCATCTGAAAAGGTAGGTAGCAAGCAATGACACCACTGATGATGGAGCTGTCAAATCAGGAATTACAGAGGATACCTTCATTAGTTAGAGACATTGGGTGATTTCAGAAGTGACGTGGTGAATGTCCACCACAGTCAACCTCAGTCAAACGTGGGGTGTGTGTGTGTGAAAGCGCCGTGCATGTCTGTTTGCTCGCATCCAGATGTTCACCACAGTCAAACGCAGCCCGGGGTGAAGTTAACCATGCTTCGTGAGGTCGGGGCGGGAGGAGGTTCAGAAGTGTGGTGAATGGTCACCACAGCAGGGATGAATGAAAAGTAACTTCTGAANACTATTCAGTATAGAACCTGCTCCTCCAGATAGGGTGTTTTCAGATAAGACACTCCCCACCCACTAACCCTCCCACCCACTATACATGTTACAGGGCACCCATAGGACAACACTGCAGCCCTACAACATGTATAGTGGTGGGGGGGAGGGGAGTGTCTTGTCTGAAAATGCCCATATTTCTTTCAGTTCCTCCCCCTCACCTTCAAAAAGCACCCAAAGGCTTTTCTGTTTGCCAGGTGCTTTTAGAGGATTTACCACTGGTTTCCCTTAATGTATTTTTTTTTTCTCTCCCTTTCTAACGGTTTTAAATGGATTTTAAGTTGTTTTATGGCGTTTTATTGATTTTGTACTAATGTTGTGAAACACCTCAAGCCCCAATCGGTGGGGGAATGGGTTAATATATAAATATTATTTATAATAATTAATTAATATTATTATTATTAATAGTTGAGCTAAAATGAACTAGACACTCAGGTGAATCTCTTGATTATGTATTCCCTGTAAGAAAATGTGAAAGAACCCAGAGCTAGTGCTGAAACAAATTGGCTGTTCCTGAATCAGCAGGAATTTTCATCATTTTTCCTAGAATCTTGATGAATTTTTGCTATCATTTTCATGTTTCTTCCACACCCATTTGCCACTTTTGGTATTTCTGCCAGCATATTTCCATCACTTTTGTTTTTTCTATTGTACAAAAATGACAAAATAAAAAAAAAATTCAATGACATTCATGGATTTGGTATTATACTATCCTTAGCAGTGACACTGTGTAATAGGACGTTGCTGAGGAGTAGAATATAAACCTCATGGTCTAACTCATACACTGCCTTCTATCTCATTTCTCCAAGCTCATCTTTCACTGAAGGATAGGTTTCCTAGACAAGCCATTGACTTATGCACATTTCTTGTCTGCTGTTCTAAAAATGTGCCTGTAAGTGACTGGTGAGTTCAGGCTAAAGGAAATGCAATTCTCAGGAATGTAAATTAAAAAAGAAAGAAAAACACATTTTTAAAAAAACAATGAGGGGGGAAAAACATGAAAACGAAGAAGAAATAAAATAAATACTGATCAACAAGGGTATTACATGATTTTGTAGTGGGAAAGTGAGGTCCAGTTAATATAGAATTATTCAGTTAACATATTTACTCTTAAAGTCCCACCTGCAAAGACCCCGTCAAGCATGATAAATTATACTGAGTTATTTATTAACATCTTACTCTCTACAAAGGTAAAATGAAGGCTTATCAGCCCACTCATAAACGGAAATCAGATTTAACTAGATGTAAAAAAAGAAAAAGACAGAAAGGAAGCCATCACTAAAGTGTGGTTGTAGCCAAATTAAAAAGGAAAGGTTAGATTTAGGCCTGTGTTTAAAACATTGTTTTGAGATCTGACCTGACACATGAGCCGGGGCACACATTAGATTTGATGTTTTGCACCAGCCTGGATACAAGAGTTGTGATTATTGGGGGTATTATTACAACACTGTTGTCGTGGTAGGATCATTACCTTCTGAAAGTCCAGATCCCTCGTCAGGGTGGTGGACGGGTTAGGTTAGTCCGCTCCCAGAGGCTAACGTATCTGACTGGTTTCTAGAATTCTCTGGGGGATTTACCTACTGGCCTTTGCGGCTACTCTGTTGATGATCTGGTTGCTTGTGTAATGACATTTTGTCCATGGCCATCAACATGGTTGCACCCAGGTGTCTGCTGCCACCGCTGCGGCAGTGTAGGTCCCCTGGTATATGGAAGCCCTGAGGCAGCTGAAGTGGGAGGGTAGGAGGTTAGAGCACAAGTGGCACTCAACTTGCACTGAAACCAACCAATTGGATTGTTTTTAAAGGACTATGCCGTGGCTGTGATGGCAGTGAAGAAAGTTTTCTTCTCTGCCATCATAGCGTCTCCAAAGTCTCATCCAGCAGTTGCTGTTCCAGGTGGTGAGGGGTCTAGTTAATCCGATCTGCCTCTGTCCAGAACCAGTCATTCAATGCCCACTGTGACATTTTTATTAATTACTTTGCAGACAAAAGTGCTTGTACTCACCATGACTTGGGTGCTGCCGTTTTTTCTATGAAATCAGTTTGAGACTAAGAAAGCCCAGTCTTGTCCTGTTTATCTGGATCAGTTTCAATCGGTATCACCCACTAACATCAGGGAGGTGCTTGGGGCATTGAGAGAAACCAGTTGTGAATTAGATCCTGGCCTGTTCTGGCTGGTGAAAGCCAGTCGGGAGATGCTGGGACCACTGCTGGCTAGGATTCTCAACACTTCCCTAATGGAGGGCAGGATGTTGGGCGCCCTCAAACTGCAATTGTCCGGCCTCTGTTCAAGGAACCATCTTTGGATGCTGATTCCTCAGCCAGCTATCGGCCTGTTTCTAACCTTCCCTTTTTAAGGAAGGTTATTGGACAGGTGGTTGCCGGACAGTGCCAGGGGAAAATCTACCCTGTTAATTTTTTTAGATCTTTTGGCGACCTTTGATAACGTTCATCACAATATGTTGACATTTTTTAATTTATTTACATTTCTTAGCCTGTCTTTCCCACCAATGCCGGCTCATGACTTTCAATCAGAAATGACTGTGGGATCTGTCACTCTTGAGTGGTTTCGCGCCTTTCTGTTGGGGAGGTCCCAGAGAGTGGCGATGGATAATTGCTCATCATCTTTTCGAGACCTACCCTGTGGGGTCCCGCAGGGTTATATTCTGTCTCCCCTGCTGTTCAATGTGTATATGAGGCCACTGGGCAAGGTAATTCAGAGGTTTGGGGTGAAGTGTTGTCAATATGCTCAAATCAAATCTTTATTTATAGCGTGACCTTGCCAAATTGCCAAATTTCACAAACTTGTACAGTATAAAAAACTCCTTCCAAGCATCCGAATATAAAATCCTTACCGCATAAATGTAAGGATAAATAAAAAACATACCAAATATAAATTACCTTTAAAACCATACCAGACAGTTATATACAAAGCATCCTGCAAACACTTAGCACAAATATAAATTTCTAAAAACATAAATAATAATAAAACAGCAAAAGTACAAAAGTAAAACAGTTTAGTAAAAAACCAAATTAGGTGTCATGATCCATATCCCTATCCATAAATTTGAAATTTAGAAATTTACTTCTGACTACATAGGCTTCCCTTAAAAGGTTTGCTACCCCCCGTGTTAGTTGTGCATCCTTTCCTTCGAGCATAATTCTTTTGAGAGTACTTCCGTCCCTTCCAGGAAAGTGCTCTAGAGGAGAAGCCAAAAAAACTTTCCTCAACTTGTCATACAGCCGACACTCAAACAAAATATGCTCAACCGATTCTGTTCCTAAATGATCGTATGGGCAGAGACGAGATGCATACGCAATATTATCTATACGCCCTTCTAAAACTTTGGAAGGCAAAGAATTCAGCCATGCGCAGAAAAATAAATATCTAGATTTAAAAGAGAGATTCTGCGAGAGATATGAGGCCATATCACCCCGGGCTGGAATTAAGTGCAGATAATCACGTAAGAAAGGTGTTATCCTAATTTTTGCTATGGCCTGCTGTCTACTAATATCCTTAAGTCTTTGGATCAGCTCTAATCTCATCCTAGCCACTTCTTTAGACAGAATATATCTCTCAGAAAAACCTAACTGAGCGAAAAGAGCTTCCATACCTCTTCTCCAAGAACTTTTATGAAAGTCATCCCATATTGCTCTCAGTAAAGGGTTAGTTGAGTGAGATGTTTTAAGCCAAAAAGCAAGGGCATTTCTCTTGGGTCACCAGTTCCCAAATGGCCTGTCCCAATTCAAGCCTGATAGCATCCATTGGAACTCCTCTTGGTGCTCTTAATAAAAGCTGTAGAAATTTATTTTGTGGGCGGTTTAAATCTTTGGGGGAGGGGACCGCTCATAATTCTGTACTATAAAGGAATTTTGCTTGCACTTTAGCATTAAATGCACACACAGCCCAGGTCAACTCCGACCTCCCAAAGTGAACAAATAGTCTAGCTATTGCCAGTGGTGCACCCCCTATAGACGCTATTGCCAATTTATAATGGGAACCTTTATATTTAAAGGTTTTAACCTGTTGTAACTGGTTTTCATCTAATGCCCATGAGTAGATCCTTCTCTCGTTTGAGAAAACTAGGACTTTGGACTTCTTGTAATTTATTACTAATAGATTGTCCCGACAATATTGAGCAAAAGCTCCTAGTTGTCTTTGCAGGCCCACTTTCGTCTGGGACATTAGCGCCAGGAGACAGCATGGTATATAGGAGACAGCCGACTTGCCTAGTTCCTATATTAGGAAGATGATAGTTCGTACAAGTCAGAGATGGTACCACATCATTTATAAAAAGGTTGAAAAGAGTTGGAGCTAAAAGGCAACGCTGCCTTACTCCCCTCGATGTAAATATCTTATTAGATAGATTTCCCTGGCTGTTCACTCTAATCGTAACCAAAGTCTGCTTATGTATGTGCTGAATAAGAAAGAGAAGATGCGAGTCTATTGCAAGAGATCTTAATTTCTCCCAAAGAATATCTCTGCTAACAAAGTCAAAGGCAGAACATAAATCAAGAGAGGTCACAAAAAGCCTCTTGTTTAACTTTGTGTATTTACAAATTAGATGGTGCAGGGTCAAACTTGGATCCAAAGTAATTCTGCCTTTTTGGAAGCCTGCCTGTTCTGGGTGTATTATTTTGAATTCCTCAAGCCAGGCTGTATGTCTAACTAAAAGTGTTTGGGTATATAGTTTGCTGATGACTCTCAGCAGACTAATAGGACAATAGTTAGCAAGGTTTAGGGCCCTTTTTGTAAATTGTAATTACCACTGCTTCTCCCCAATCCTTCGGAATAATCCCCATGTTGTTAATTACAGTGAACAAAGCAGCTAAATAAGGAGCCCACCAGTCTTTGGTGGAATTTATAAAATCTATTATAATAAGGTCAGCCCCAGGTGCTTTATTACTACTGAAGTCATTGATTATCTCCATGACCTCCACCACAGAGACAAGAGGCCAGAGACACATTGAAGTGTCCTGTTCTACATCTGACTCGCTATTGAGCTCTAAAGTGTTCCTCCCAAGTCTCACATGGAATTAAAGATGCTTGGGGCTGTCTCGCTGGATTTAACAGCCCATTCAAAATGGACCAAAACCTTCTAGAGTTGTCCTCTTTCCCTGCTCCAACAAATGTTGCCCATGTTTTTCCTGCATATTCTTTCTTTTTCCTCTTTATTAAATAGCGATAATCTCTCTTTAGATCAAAGTAGTGAGATGGTAGGGTACCTATATATCCCTTACGATAGAAATTATAAAGAACAGTAAGATGTTGTTTAGCCTGTTTACACTCTGTATCAAACCAAATCTGATGAGATACATTCTGCCTGATAGAAGAATTAGATTTTAATTAAATAGGGATACAGCAATGTGGTCAATTTCCCAAAGTCCTCTATAACATACTGCTGAGATCCTTCAGTTAGAGTTAGGACCCTAGTTCTATATCCTATAGATATCTCTGAGTTTAGTATCGTTCTCAATTCTGATTCCTTGGCATGATCCCATTTTTGCGACAAATATCTGTCTGGGCAGTTTGGGTATACCTCCTGACTAACTGGAACTAAGTTTAAAGATTTTCCCAGTTCCATTGCATTAGCCTGATCATGCTTTTGTGCAAAATCTCTAATTAAATAACCCTTATATGCTTCCTGTCCAGATAAAAGGGAAATACACCTTGAGTCATTCTCCTTGCTATTTAAGTATATTACTAACGGTAAATGGTCCCTAAGGTGATCCTTGCCCACATAAAGTCCAGCAAATATAAAAAAACTTTGTTATTAATGATGACATAGTCTACAATGCTAGATCCCTTAGGGCCAAGGAACGTAAACTCGCCAGGGTTATCACTTGGCGAGTGTGTTCCATTCAGGATAACCAGGAGTGTGTTCCATTCAGGATAACCAAATCCAAGGCAGAAATCAGATTCTTAAGTTTAGCACCTGAGGCATTAGTGCCGGCATCCTTAAATATTCTATTTCCCAACTTCATATACGATGGTACACACTTGCCCCAAGTCGACATTTTGGAGAAAGAATGCCCATCCTGCGACTCATCTTCCTTGCCTAGCCTTGCATTTAAATCTCCAGCAAGCAACAGAATACTGTCCGGGAACCTTAACTGGAGCTCGCCTACAAGGACTTCCAGCTTTGTCCAGGACATACTATCATAAGAGTTAGCATTCATTGGGGGTATATGCACAGTAAGTATCACCAAAGTACTCTGATCTATTTTAAGAATCACTCCCAACGCTAAAGGTGCTAATGCTATTTCTGATATCACTAAATCAGCCAGATCATTTGATACCAGACAAGACAAACCACCACAGGGTCTGCCCCTCTTCATATAAGATACCACTGGCAATGAATATACTCTAAACCCCTCCAATTCTATAGGAGCTTTCGCCCAGGTTTCTTGCAGTAAAATTACTGAAAATGTGCTGATATATCTAATAAAAAGAGAGTCTTTCTTACACACTTCCAGCCTGCAATATTCCAGGAACAAAATGATATACACAATAAAGCGTGACACCTCACACCTCAATTGGTCACAGCCACTTCTGAAACATTTGCTGGAACAAGGGGTATTGCTTTCATCCCTGGTCTAGACTGAGGGACTTGATTTCCAGCCCCTTTATACTGGGATTGCTGGGATTCTGTGAGCAACATTACTTGATGAGAAGGTAATATATCAGTGCCAGAGGTTATCAAAGACAACAGTTGAATAGGGACTGTGGTGTCTCCAACAGTAGACCCAGGAAGGGGAATGGGGGTATGTGTCGTTTCTGCAATTAATTAAAACGGGTCTGATGCAAAAGGGGGAGCCCATTGCACCTCCATAGGCTGCATCTCCAGCATTGCAAGATCCAGTAAATGGGAGTTAATTGAAGTTAAAGGCGGCATACTATCCAAGTGACATTGAAAGGATGAACAGTCACTCCTAATTTGATGCTTAGAGTCTTTGAACGAGCCGGTATGCTCCTGGCTCTTAAGAAGCCTCAGCCTGGGGGTATAAACAAATGATCTGACAGGCATTTTCCGAGAGTTTAAAGACTAGTGGGTAGAATCAGCATACACTTCACCCACAATCACACCCCAGGACTGAAATAGATCAAATTGATCAAGAATATCCGTTACTATCCTGAGGTTACGAAAAAGTATTACCAGCCTCTGTAAATCATGTTGGGATGGTAGCCTTTGAAAAGGCTCAATTTACTAGAGAGGGATATATACTCTGAGAATGTCCTGCAGATGCTGTTGAATGTTAAACTTTGTTTTCCATTGTGGAAAGCTGCCATTAGGTAACGGGGATACTCTGACTGAGATAGCCTTAGAGTTTACAATTAATTTGGATTTCTTTGGTAAAATGTTCAAGGGAGCCCTATCCCTATCGGGGATCCCACACGATTGAGCCTGTGGGGCCCAGGATTTGGGGGTAGAGACTGGTTTCCTAGATTTTGGGCTTGGTTGGCCTGAAGTTCCATTCAGGTCCAAAGTCCTATCCCTATTAACCACTGCAGATCCAGAATTGTGAGTAAGTTTACCTGCCCGTATATCCATTACAAATTTTGTCAAAACGGACATCTGGGCTTTCTGCTCTCCCAATATATCCAAGACACCAGCCAGCTGCTTAGTCAGCTTTTTCAGCAGGTCCCCAATTAAGAAGGATTGGTTACCTAAGAGCTCAAGTAAATCTGTGTCACATTTGTAGGACTTATCAGAGGCCAAAAGGCTCTCAATTGGTGAGCACGCCAATCCCTCAGAGACGGTAAATGACAGCAACCTTCGTGTTGCTGTCATTTACCGTCCCCTGGGTTCCCTCTCCTCTTTCGTCCCAGACTTTGAATCCTGGCTCACCTTCTTCCTCTCCGATGACATCCCCACTCTCATCCTTGGTGATTTCAGCATTCACGTTGACACA
>QEPC01015474.1:4624281-4644195 GCA_003113815.1 Sphenodon punctatus | reverse complement strand
AGTAAGCCCCAGTTACATAGCACTGGACACTAGTGCCATATCAAGAATCAAGCTGAATACTGTGTTCTGATTGGAGCTGGGGAAACAAAGAACTGTGCATTGATTGGGTCATGATCAGAAGCATGGTGCTAGATGAGAATGTATAAATATATGTGCCTTTCTTTGTTGGGTGCCTGATGATCCAAAGATCCTCAGTCCCACAGCCGCTGTGTATCCTGCAATAAAGCCTAATCTGATAGACGTCTCTGTGCAGCTTCCTCTCATTATTGCCCCCACAAAGCAGAATTTCTCCAACAGGAAGACCTAATAAGCTTCTTAAGAATTTATTTTGAACCTTCTCTAACACTTGAAAGTTATTGATTAATGTAATTTCAGTACCAAAAATAAGCGACATCTGAACTTTCATTTTAAAAATACTTAAAATTTCTAATGCTTTAATCCCCCTTGACTTTCTAGCTAGTCTTAGAATTCCTTGGCTGCTGCAGAGGCTTTTAGTGAGATTAAGTTTTTGTGTTTGTCCCAACAGCCATTACGCGACAAAGTCATTCCAAGGTATACATAAGATTCTGTTTGTTGAAAAATAGTACCCCTTATATTCCATTTTTAAACTTCAAATTTCTTTTCCCCAGAATCATGACCTGTGATTTTGGGGGATTTATGTTTAAATCATTCTTAACGCAGTAGTCCATTAACAACTCCAATTGGTGCTGCAACCCCTTCCTTGTCTGTGACATGATTACAATATCATCTGCATACATCAGGGTACCTATTGTCCCATTCTTAATCTTTGGAGGGCAGCCTTCCACTGTGCATAGTTCCTCAGGCAGGTCACTCAAATAAATATTGAAGAGCAGGGGCGCTAAAACGCTAAAAAAATCTGTAACTGTCTTGTGAATTCAACAAGAAAGCTTAATAAGCTTCTCTAATTGTCAGTATGATGACTGGCATTAGTTCTATGTAGGGTGGCCATACCTCACCTTTAAAAGAGGTCGATTATGAAAAATACACGTTGCAGGACTGCATTGGTTCCAGTGCAGCCCTGCACCATGTATTTTTCATAAGTGTACTCTTTTAAAGGGGAGGTATGGTCACCCTAGTTCTATGCCAAATTTTGTCAGGCACCCAAAAAAGACAAGTCTGCTATCTCCACCTCCCCACAAACTGGCTAATAACCATAGCCTGGGAAAAGCACATCAAAGCTTTGCGCTTGCAGTGGCGCGATGGGGAGAGACACTTTCATGCAAAGGCTAGCACCTGTGCTAGCTGCACCAGATGTGTGGCTACCATGGACCAAGAGGGCTCAGTTGAGTCCTGGTCCTGGATTTTAGGAGGGTGCTCAGCCCTCTGAAAGCAGCTTGAGAACCACTAGGAAGTCTTCAGTGGGAGCTGGGCCAACACTCTGCCCCCAGCCACTCTGAAAACTGGATCCAGGGTGGCATCACAAATTTTGCAGCGGGGGAGGGCAGGTGCAGCTGTATGGGAGCCCCATTAGGGGGTTGCCACTTAGGAAGACGCCACCCCTAGCCCTTGGGGGCACCCATAATTGGGACATAAGTCTGGGCCTGCCACAGCCTTGCTATGCAATTGATGTGCACTCTTCCTATTCCAAAGTCATCTGCAATGACCTGGGTGAGTCACTGTCTTCAGGCCTAGTCATATACAGTATATTTATTCACACACACTTACACCTATAGTCACCTTATCTGTCACCAACATTGGAATATATAATTTAACCCTTTACCACACTTTGTTATAGAAAGAAAGTGTAGCTCCAGAAAGAAGTCTTACATTTAAATACAGTAATAACTGCGAGGTTATTTGATGTAATCTTGCAAAGCAATTCCTTTCTGTGTAGAGCCTTTTGAAATTAAGCATTAACCACATTACTGCAAATAATGATATTATGGAGGTTCCAATGGAGCTATGTAGGAGATGGAGAATGCCAAATACAATTACCACAGCAATTTCCAAACACTGGGGGGATGTTCTTTATTTATTAAGTTGTGGGGCAGATAACCCTGTTTCATGGATGGGACAAAGATGGTGGGGGGGAAAGTCTATGAATGTCCTCATGAACATCTCCTTAACTGTTCTACAGGAAGGACACAGAAGAGGTCAGGCTACACTAGGCTTTGTAGCCCGTTCATAAGACACATGCATCTCACAGGATCAGAGTGAGGCCAGAGCCTCTCTTGTCATGGCTGTCCATGAAAGGTGGTTCTCTGCTAGTTGAGTGAATCATATTGTAGGGTCAGTTATAGTGTCTTCCTTGCCTAACTGGTATAGGGCAGTTGGAAAGATTACTTTCTCCTGGTACTATCACTCAACTTTCCTTATCACTTTGGGTAATACCTCCCCTTTAAAAGAGGTAATTTATGAAAAATGCATGTTGCAGGGCTGCACTGGAATCAATGCAGCCCTGTGCCATGTATTTTTTCATAGCGTCCTCTCTTAAAGAGGCAGTATGGTATCCCTACCTTTGGGGGATCCTTAGCCTGTAAGGACAGCCTCCTTGAAGGTCTGTGAATGGGAAGACAGTAAAATAGAATGCAGCTAGCTGCCTCTTTCTAAACCATGTGAAGTCTGCATCCAGAGCTCCCCTCTGTAGGCTGACCAGGGAACAGGATCTGGGTCATTATTGCTGAGGAACATGTATTTTGCTAATATTAATTACAAAAAGAACTAACTTACTCTGGATGACAATCAGCTGGCAAGAAAATAAAAAATTAGTTTCACACAAAACAGGTGTTTTTTTTGGGGGGGGATTACTTCTTTTTTGATTTTAAAATAGACTCCTATGCTCTACCTCCTGCAGAATGTCATGACACAGCCAGGTTTGGAAAGTGTGATGAGAAAAGAATCTCCTGTCCCTTTCCAATGTAGTCACATCTTCTTTGGAGTGTTGTGACATCACAATGCTTTGCAGGGGGTGGGGTCATGTCAGAAACAGGTGGGAGAACCCTTTCAGCTACCCTCTTCCAACACGGCCCCAACTCCCTGATAAGCATTCTGTCAGAGCGTTTGTCAGAGAGTGAGTTTCACCTGAAACTTGCTGGCTGAAGACTTACAGCAGCTATACTACCTTTGTTTTTAAAAGATTCAGATCAGCTGTCATTATTTGAGGTGGTTTAAGAGGATAAATTTGAAAAGGATTAAGCAAGAATATGCCAAGAAGAACAATTTTAATCATTGATGACATTGGGTGTTGGTTTGCTCCAGCAGCCCAGGGTTTAAATGGAGCCTGCCACCTCCGTGAACCACAGTCCATCTGCACACGCTCCTGCCCCCACACCATCAAGCTGCAGGTGGGGCTCTAGGCTGCTGCCCACAGCTCTATGGTGGTTGCCGGGCAACCTGCAGCTGGGAGCAGAGCAGCGGTCAGCTGTGTTTTAGATAGACCGCTGCTCTGCCCCCAGCTGGTGATCCAGGTTCAGGCAGCCTGCTCTGCTTGTGGTGCTCTGGGATGTTCCGTAGCACCGCAAGCAGAGCTGACCTGCAGCAATCAGCATCTTCTCCACTCCTGCTCCATCTCACCCCAGGGTGTCCTGTGCTTAAATGGATGGGCCACCCAGGTTGGGGCAGAGCATGAGCAGAGCAGGCGTCCATCTAAAAACACGCATCTTCATCTTCAATATGGTAGATGGCGTCCATCTAAAAACACACGTCTTCAAATATGGTATATAGCTCTGCCCAATTTCATGTACACTGGTTGGACTACAAAGATGTTACAGTCAGACAGACATTTATAAGTTAATTGCTTATACCACCAGGACCCTTTATCCAATCCTTCTGAAGGTTGGCAGAGATAGTAAATATGGGAAGGGGTATTAACTTGCCAAGTTTCATCTACATTAAATGTGAGTCAAAGAAGTTACACTTAAGAATATATATGAAGATTTTTGCAAAATAAAATAATTCAACTGCTTCTAAAATTGGATTCCTTTATCCATCCAATCTTTTGGGAATTTGGTACACATAATGCCTTCCATTGGAGGTATAAACCTTCCAACTGTAAGCCAAATATACGGAACAACAAAAAAGTATATCCAAAATGTGTTTTCCATTAAAACCAATGAAAAACGAAAATGAAAGCAAAAACTAAAACGAAAATTTGACATGGGTCCCTGGTGCACACCTCTACTGGACAGTAATTTCTTTCCACTTCTCTGTTCATGTGTTGTGTTAGTGGTATAGATAGCCATGACTATCTTGGGAGAAACCCAGTAGTATCTCCATTATATTCATACCTTATGGGAGTAGTAAGGTTTGTGGTGATTACTGCTTATTAATCTGTGGGGTAGTGATTGGCAATAACTATTTGGGATAAGTTAATGTAACACTCGTAAGAGGACATTTAGCATCTAACATGTTAGTGTGAACACTCCTAAGGGGTAGCACTTCCTCTTATAAAAAATGATTGGGAGTGTATAGTAGTTTACAACACACTTCTGAGTATTCACATATTTAGAAATAGTACAGGCCAAGCTAAATACCCATTGGTTTCTTTACCATGAAGTACACTTCATGTTATATATGAACAAGCCCCTTTGTGACCCAGGCCACTTTAAGACATGCCCCCCTACCGCGCATATTCTGGCTGTGGGGGGTGGGTGGGTGTGAAATGTGCAGCCAGAATAGGCTGGTCTGAAAGTTCCTCCCATACGGCTTTGCTGACAGAGACATGCAGAGCAGGAAATTGAGCTCTGCATTCATGCGCATGTCTTCCGGCAAAACCATGCCGGGGGTGGGGAGAGGTTCAGACTGGCCGATCCCTATGCATATTCTGGTTGTGCATCTGTACCCCCACCCCCCGCATCCAGAATATGCACCGGGGGGGGGGCAGGGGCATGTCTGAAAGTGACCCTAGTCTGAACAACTCTATGTGACAAAATAATAGTACTGCAGCATAATGCCTTGTTTAGTAAGTATGACCTGTAAATATGAATCCTGAGGGCCAGATCATCAGCTGTTGTGAACTAACATAGTTCCATTAGTTTCAGTTAAGCTACATTCGTTTTCATGAGCAGAGGATCTGGTTCTCAGTTCAGTTTGTATTCTCACTTTCCAAACCACTCTTTCCTGAGGTGGTTGTAGTTGTCAGTTTTGAGTACAGAGTATTCATTTGCTCTCACTACTTCACTCTGATAAGTTATAAAAATTGGTAATTCTGCATGTTGTTAAATGGCCAAGGATTGAGGCGGGTCTTGTGGATACTGAGTAGCCCAGCTGCAGAGCAGCCACCTGGGAGGAGTTTGTGGGGAAGGATTCTAACGGGCAACTTCCACCGTGGCTACCACAGAAACCACCTTGCTCTCCCCATCATGGGTCATGGGGGAGGGGTAGCATGTTGGGCTCTCCTTTGAAACTGACATGTCCCATCATGAGTGCTGAGGAACCCATACTCCCCAGCACTCACAACCATAGTGCCTATGAGCACTGCAGTGGACTGGTCTGCTGGCATGGCTAGCCACCCCAGTTCATACAGGCAGGGGATTCATGAGCGCCTATTCCCACACACCTTTTTAGCTTGCCCTGCATGGTGCACGCCAGATTTCTCAGCAGTGCACTGAGAGTGGCCATGAGGGGGTGCTGTGTGGTTCACGGAAGCAAGCATCCCCCCACTCCACCTTCGGACGGGCAGTCGGATGAGTGGCTCCTGGTACCATCTCATTTATATGAGATTTATATGCCACCCAGAGCTACCTGTGGCAGGATGGGTGGGTTAAAAATGCTTTAAATAAATAAATAAATAAAATTTAAAAACACCCTCTGAGTGAGCTGAACCCATTCAGAGTATTTAGTATTCATTTTCAATATGAAATGTATGTAATTATTCAGTTATCAACTTTTTAGCATAGTAATATACTTACAAGTTGAACCAAAACTAGTAACCCGAATGCCATTTTATATCACAAGCATGTCCACTTAGACAATGTTTAGGAGATACTTTTATCTAAATTAAAAGAAGCTGCTATAGAAATATTGCACTTATTTGTGGTTTTGTGATGTAACAAGAACTCAGAGTTTCAAATATTATACTCAAATTTCAACTAAAGATGATGCCTTGCCACACTTTGGGGTACCAATGCCAAAGCCAGTGCCTGCTGCTCCTCTGAGTGCCTCCTGCTGTTGCCCAAATGTGTGTCTCTCTCTCACATATGTCCTGCCCCGCCCCCCACCCCTTCCCTCCCCGGGGTGATCTTTGCAAGCTGACACTCTGTCATACTTTGGAGTGCCAATGCTGCCCTCCTGGGTGATCTCTGTAAGTTGATGCCCTGACACACTTTGGAGAGCCTAATATACAAAAGCCAGTGCCTCCCTGCTGCTGCTCTGCCTTCCTCTTGTTGCTGCTGCCCAAATCTCTCTCTCTTTCTCTCTCACACATTCACGTATCTCCTGCCCCCCTTTGCTAGGGTGATTTCTTCAAACTGATGCCCTGTCACACTTTGGGGTTCCAATGACAAAACCTGTGCCAGTGCCGCCCTGCTGCCCCTCCGCTCTGCCCACCTCTGCTGCTGCCCAAATTGCTCTCTCTCACACGCACACACACACATGTACTGCCCTCCTGGGGCAATCTCTGCAAGTCAATGCCCTGTCATATCTTCGGGTGCCAATGCTGCCTCCTTGGGGTGATCTCTGCAAGCTGATGCCATGTTGTATTTTGGGGTGCCAAGGAAGGACAATGTCAACTGCCAGTACCACCTGCAGCTCCTCTGCCTGCGAGCACTGCCTGGTCTGCCTCCTGCTGTTCCTATCTGTCTGTGTCTCTGCCTGTCTCTCTCATGTCTCCTACCCCTCAGGGCATTCTCTGTAAGTTTAAACCTATGCTATACTTTGGGGTGCCAATGTCAATGTCAGCAGGGCCCACTGCTCCTATGCACTTCTGCTGCTGCTGCTGCCAATCTGTGATCGTCTCTCTCTCTCTCTCTCTCTCATATCTCCTGCCCCCCTGTTGGGCTCTCAGCAAGTTGAAGCCATGATGTGCTAGTTAGTACTGCTGCTTTGCCAATCCCTGCTGGTTTGGTACCTGTCCAATGCCTGTCAGTGCCTGATGGTCTGTCTTGTGCCTACCGCTATGTGCCAGTTTCTCTCTGATATTATGCCTCCTGGGGGAATTCTCTTCAACGTGAAGTCTTGGCATACTTGGGGTACCACTGTCTCCTTGTGTGCTAGTGCCCAGTGAGTGTCCGCTGCCAGCCAGGGGACCGTGGGGGGTCGGGTCTGTATGGCCGCACATTGCGCCGTGCAGCCCCACACCCTCCCGTTCCCCCTCGGGAATCCGGATGGCATGTCTGTTGACCGGCTGGCCGGATTCTGGAGGGGGATGAAATGGTGATTCTGTGCCGTGGCCAAAGAGAGGCCCAGCACATCTGAAATCACCCTCAGTAGTTTTGGGGAAAGGAAAGTGTCAGAGAGGTAAAGTACAACCACTCTTTATAGTCATGGAAGCCCTGAAAAGTGTTTCCCATTGAAGCCAATGAAAAACAAAGGTAAAATGAAAACAAAAAATGAAAATAAATGAAAATTTGAAAATTAAAATTAAAACTAAAACAAAAACAAAAAATGTCCTCTGCATACCCCTAATATTTAACATGTAACATTAGTGTGAACTCTCCAGAAGTAATACTTCCTCTTATCAAAAGGAAATGTATGCTGTTGTGAGCATTTAGTTTTCACAACAGTGGATGTCTTTACAGAATTGGGTTTATAATATAATCCCAGCTGCATATTAATTATTTCTTCCATGGAAATAAAAACATTCTAAAAAGTAAATAAAAGTATTGCAACGCCTTTGCAATATCATGCTCTAAGCCTGCATTTCTTGTAATCATCAAATTCTCATTGACTTCAGGGAATGTTTTTAGTTTGGGGGCATTTTTACACGAAACACAGACCCGCGGGTTTCCCAGTAAATGCAGTAATTACCTGCTTGTGTAAATGCTTCTTGCTGAAGTTGTCTGGGAAAACCCTGATATCGAGGTTTTATTAATCTCGCCGTGAGATCTCCCTGGTTGCCCTGACAAAGAGTTGATGGGGGTGAGGGGGGCCCAGAGCATGCACTCTCCCCGGCTGCCCAACAAACAGCTGCTTCGTCAGATTGGATTTGTCTGATTTTCTCTATTTGTTGGGGCAGCCAGAGAGAGTGCACACACTGTTCTGGGGCCCCATCCACCCCAATCATTGTCATTCAGTTGGCTGCTCGTTTAAAGGAACTTCTACTACCTCACACATCGGGGGGGGGGGTCTTTTGACCCACAAATGTCTTCCACTCATCTAAAAATGCCCTTTTTTTGTGTTTTTATATCAGGCTTTAGATTAATGGCACACATAAATAAAGTCACAAACAAAAGCAGTGAAATCATGACTCTGCTAAAGTCTGTAGGACTGAGATCCACAAACCACTTAATCCCCAGAAGTCCCACTGAAGTTTTGTGAGCCCTCTTATAGGGAGATTTACATCAGAGCATGCCACGCAGACTGCAAGCTTTAAATGGGACTACTCTGGAGTAAGAGGCTTGTGGATTGCAGTCTCAGTGGCCCTTTTTAAAGGGTGTGGGGGGAATAAGCGTGTGCGCGGCATATTGGGCAGTACAGGGGGCAGTGTACACGGGCGCACATCCCCCCCCGCATCCCCACTCACATAACAATCACCATTTTGGACAATTGCTCCATGTGTGCACGTTGGGTGGAGGTGGGTGTGGATGCATGTTTCATGGGAGCACGCACACATACCCACCCACCCGCCCGCCGCGGCAGTCACATGGGTGGCACCCACTTATGCCCACGCAGCGGACCTGCGTGGCGATGAGTGGGTGCATCTCATATAAAAAAGGGCCTGAGTTTTTCTATTTACTTTAGCAGGGCTGGAATTTCACACAAAAGAGTTCATGTTGAGAAATTTATTTATTTTTAAATAAATTGCCCTCCATTTTGCTTTTTAGCTTGTATGTTCAGCTAATACAGCAGCCTCTGCAGCATGTGTGCTGTCGTGTGTTCAAGCAAGCAAACATAGTCAAGACTCAACCACACAGCATATTTATTATATAAATATTTTATAAATTACAAGATTTTAATGATAAATGTAAACATTTCTAGGAAAATAGTGTTACTTTTTAATAATGTTTACAGCGAATATAAGGCACATAGTGCAAAGATACTTTTCTGATGCAGAGATCACAAAATCTACATGTGTTAGTTAAAAAGTAGCTGCTTAAATTCATGTGGCACAATCTAGCCTTTAAATAAAATGTATTGCTAATTCATGGCTAACATTTTGTGGGTAAAAGTAAGATATAGCTGCCATTTTACCTACAAGTTCTTTACTGGCATATAATCAGTTATCTGATATTTGGCTTAAAAAGTAGGTGTCACCAGAAAAAAAATGATTTATTCCCTACCCAAAAACTATCTAGTACATTTCGGGTGCAATCCTGCTGCTGGTTTATGCTGGTGGCAAGAGCACGGTACCACACATATTGGGTGCCTGCACACCTGAGCTCGCACCTTCATTGCCTCTGGCGCAAGTAGGGGCCGATGTAAGTGGTCCCTAGGTTTGCACACAATATGTTTTATACACATTGTGTACCTAGAAAATCTTATTCTAAATACCTGAGAATTTGCCCTGAAATATATTTTTATTCTGTTAATAGTGCCACATTTCTGGACTTCAAATAATTCTAGCCAACAAATCAAACAACTAAATCATTTCTTAAAAGCAAAAGCCTCTTGCTATACATTTAAATTCTCTAGGAAAGGCAACATTACCATTGAAAAATAGAGTACCATTTCTCACACACCGTGGGGCTCCGCTTGCCCAACACTTGGCCATGCCGAGATCGCACTCAGCAGCTCATGTGGAGACACCGTTTGTGTTCCTTTTACCATTCATTTTATTGAGTTGGATTAGGCCCATTGGGTGCAAAGGAGGCGAGACATGGCTTTCTTTAATATGCAGTTGTTCAGCTTCCAAGAAATAAATTGTTTTCAATATAAACAAATGTATATATTTATACAATGGCATCTGACATTTTACAACATACATAATTTACTCTTTTTTTTACAATATACGTAGTTGCATAAGAGGTAGGGTTTTGAAAATTAGGATTTCACAGCTATTATGTTTTCCTTATTTTCTTTTCTTGTACCCACAACAAAACAGAAGACAGAAACCTCCACCCACTAAAGTAAATGGGAACTTTGCCATTTGCTTCAATATAGGTGGAGAATTGTGCATTAAGTCTTGAAATAAAACTTTTTCTATGGAGATTAGAGAAGCTGAACACATTTGAGCACCAATAAAGAGGAAAAATACACATTTTAATGACACTTGACACATGAACAAAAAAAAATCCCTACAAAACTGTCTCAATAGAAAGTATATTGTTTATACAATCTTTTTATGTAGATGGTTGGCGAATAAGAAATCCTAGGAAATCTGTAGTGCTGAAATTATTAGTATATTTTTCTGCATGCCAATGATCATCTTTCCTTTTTGCATTTTAACATAGTTTATCAACAAGACCAGCACAATATACTGGTTTTAGTTCACACAGTATAAGGGATGCACTAGTTAGTAGAAGTACAATGTTAAAACCACAGTCCAGTTTAAGGTGTTAACCACAGTAATAAATGCAGTCTGCTTGTAAGGACAGTATAATACATACTGTACACTGAAGGACAAATCCAAGGTACATAAACGCATGCACCAAGCGCACACCTTGTGCAGGATGCGTGTGCACATCCTACACTTAGTGACACACTAATACTTGCTTAGTGTGTGCGCATACCTTGGATTGAGCCTTGAATGACTCCCTTTTCATGAAAACCTGAGATTCTATAACTCTGGCTTATGCGCCTGTTTGCTGATGAACGAATGATAACACAATGGCATACAACCCTGATCTAAACAGTAAAGGGGAGAATTTCTTTGTAACAAGTGAACATCGCAGAGATGAAAGACTGAGAAAGTAACAGCACCTATAATTTGCACCTTCCAGACTAATTGTTTTGATTTCGTGATCTTCTCAACATCAGAGTTTTTACTGTATTTGAAATTGGAGGCCATTGCTTGTACTGGGAATACACTTCCCACAGAATCCTCCACATCTTCCGTATATTTTAGAACCATCCTGAAATCAGGGAGAAACAAAAATAGTGTGAAAACGATCAAAGGAAGCTACCCAAACAGCTACACTAAACACCTAAAATTTTAATTAATGGGCCCCTTTGATCCATTCCACCTTTATCTCGGAGAGAAGATCATTCTAAGCTGAAAAATGAAAATCTCATTCCCTGAGGGACTGCAAATATTACTGTGAAATTTAAAGCTTTAAATGAAATTTGGCAATTCAAAGAGCTACAAATAATAATCCTAACGTCTATCCATATGGCCACTGATAGATTAGGGGTTAGCTGAAATTACTTAGACAACATATGTTTATATTCTTACTACTGAATAATGACTCCCACCACCTCCTACAACACCAGGATGGGGGTTTTTTTGGGGTGGGGGAGGATTTCCAGTCAACTGCTGACCTAACCAAAGTCAAGAATGGGCAAAAAATATGTGCATCACTACTTACTTTGGATTTGTGTATATCAACAGTTACGTAGTTGCCCTGAGCAGTCCATCTAGCTGTATTGGATATCTTCAATCCAGTACCTGCCAAATTAATGCTGAACTGCCCCTATCAAGTCAAGAAAAACAAAGCACAAGGCATATATGCAACCTTCTGCATACTCTACCATGAGTAAATATTATTTACATTACACTGCAGCAGATATTCAGTTTTGAAAAATGATGTCAAAAAACCAAATGAAAGCCCCAATGCAGAGGGGAAAAACTCATATGTACAATACTAAATGTAACTAGCTATTTACATTATAAGGTTTATTTTTTACCTCTGGGTTCCAGTAATACATAAAAGCTAGGTCTGAAACAAGCAGCAAAAGTTTTACTCAAGAGTAATTTTGCCATCTTGGGAACCGAGTTCGATTTCCCGAGCATTTCCTGATACCAATATTATTTCTTGATTCTTGCAATACTACAAGATACTGTCCTGATTTACTGACTTTGTTTACCACATGCTGTGTACCGTTAATTTATCACTTACCACATTGCCAAGGGTACCATTTTACTTCCAAGTTTCTCTTTGTTGTTTTCACATTTCTGAGCTAATCACTGAGTGACTAGCCCTTCCCTTAAGTTCTCTGCCTTCCCAAACAAAGGTTAAAAACAAAAAATTCCTCCATTCCAGTGCCTCTGATCAGAATTGTTGTTGTATGTTGTTCCCTTTGCTTTGACCAATCTGCAACTGGAGTGCAGATTTGTAAAGGAATCTGCATACCAGCCAATTAGTGACAAGGAATTACAAGGCTAAATGGAGTGCAGAGAAGATAGAAGAAATGGGGTATTGTGTTGGAATTACCTCTCGGGATTTGAAATTGACAGCAAAGCGGTGAATGGCAAAGTGGTATACAGGATCCCAGTAAGCAAATTATCAATAAATCAAGAAACAAAATGTCAATTGAGAAGTTACCAAGTACTGAGAGGTTCTTGATTCGACCGAGACTGTACCAGGAACTGGGATTTCAATAGGAATTCACATTTTTGCAAAATCTCGGTTTAGCCCTAGTATAAACCATTCAAATGCTTGGGATAAATATTTACCTTAAACCACTGTAATAAAACTGGGCTGCTGCTCCTCCAGTCTAGTTGCTGCTTGTTGCCCCTCCCTGACCAGCGTGCTACTCAGCTGAGCTTGGGACTTTCCCGCTTGACTTCTTTCGAATTGGGGGGGAGCGAGGAGGCCTCTTCCCACCAGTGTGCACACACACACCCATGGACTCTCTGTTCCCAGGGGGACCCAAAATAGGGGTGCATGCAGGATCCATACGCACCCTTGATATGGGTCCTCCTGGGAATGGGGAACCCGTTAGGGGGATGCATGATGATGGGAAGAGATCTCTTGCTTCCCCTCCCCAGCTCAGCTGAGCAGCACATGGGCCGGTGAGGAGCAGGTAGCAACGAGCAGTGACCAAGACCAGAGGAGTAGCAACCCAGCAGTGAGGAGAGTCAGCCTGGGGAGCCACAGGTGCCAGCCAGGATCAGTGTCCACTGCCAGTAATACCTGCATTTTCAGGCATTGGGCACCTGTTGCTTGCCCACTTGGGGATGCCTGAAAATGTAGGTATTACTCATGGGTACCAAATGTGCTACCTGCTGCAGCTCTCATTTCACCATAAGAGATTTTGCTATTATGATATATTTTAAGACCCTTTTCTGCTGAGTCATTTTCCAATAACCATTAGAAGTGATCACTGATCTTTATCACCGATATAAGCAAGTTCAGTGAACATCTGTCATCAGCAGATTTCATCCTAGTAATTTTATCAGTACATAGCTGTAATTAAGTTATGGTTTTTTGCTTATATGATTATTTTGTTTTAAATCATGTTTGACTACATGGGGTGCCCTCTAGAACCTACATTGTTAAATGCCTGCTAAGCTAACTCTCTCCCAAGAAGCACTTAGATATGCTTAATGGGAGTTCCAGGTAATAGTCCATGAAGGCTGTCCCAATACATCCAGGAAAGCATTTTCTGATGTCTTGTGTCTGATGGCTAACTCTCTCCTGCATACTGCCTCTCATCTCCTGCATTCTTTGTGTGAGCATACATCTCATGTCATTCAGAGAAAACAGAAAGAAGCAGTCTTTTGAGTAAAATGGGCAGTCTTTCCCCAGTTAGACTCGAGGGAACAGGGAAAAGGAAGATGAAACAGGAAAACAGAAAATGGATGGAGGTCAGAACAAGGAAATAGTGCTGGAAGGAGGACAGAGGGATTGGGAAGGGATCAGAAGGGAGAACTGAAAGGGATATGTACATCAAGACTTCAGTGCTAGAAGGGAGAGGCAGGAGAATAAGACCAATATAAGACTGGACAGTCAGACATGGAGGAAGAAGAGGGTCAGCATAGGAAAAGAGAAACCAAGCAGGGGAAGGGTAGCAGGAAAACTATTTCAAGAAGAAGAGGGTAAAAAGGAGTAGCAAGAAGAAATGGAACGAAACAAGAGTGAATATTTTGTGTTCTATACATTTTATTCAGAATATTTAATACAGACCCACCCAGATACGATAGCTAGGCATAACCAACTTTTTCTCAAGTGTATTTTTCATGGCAGTGGGGAGGGATCCACAACACAACCAGTCTTTTTGGTGAGGATAATGAGTCCATGGCCACCATGGTCATGACTCAAGTGGCCCGACAAATGATGGTGGGCACACTCTGGATTTGGTTTTCTGAATGCGCCTAGAAGCGGGAGATCCATTTGTGGGGTACATGGTGGGATGGCTCTTGTCATGGATGGATCACTATCTCCTTCAGACACAGTTCCTGGTGCACATCTGTCCCTGGAATGGTGAGAAACCAGTTTGGCTGGTTCGCCCTCAGAGACTTATGGAACCGGATTGGTTCCGGAATGCTCTGGGGGAGATACCCTCCGATCTTGATGCCTGCCTGCTCGATGACCAAAGAAGGGGTTCTTTGCTGCCATCATAGTATCTGCTATATCTCACCTGGCGGAGCTCTTCCGGGTGGTGAAGGGGCTGGTCAGTCCAGCCTCTCTCCACCTGGAAGCGGAAATTTCCTAGACCTGCTGTGATAGGTTTATTGATTTTTTCATGAATAAGATCTCTCACGTTCACCATGACATTGCCATGGCATTTGATACAGTTGGGGAACCAGAGGTTAAATGCCCCAGCTTGTCCCGTTTTATGGGATCAATTTCAGTCAGTGACTCCTGGTGTCTTGGGGGCTGTTAGGGCTACAACTTGTGAATTAGATCCTTGCCCGTCCTGGTTGGTTAAAGCCACCAGGGAGACACTAGGGCCAGTGCAAGCACGGGTGGTCAATGCCTTCCTTCAGGAGGGCAGGGTCCCTGGGTCTCTTAAGGAGGCCGTGGTGCGACCCTTGATGAAAAAACCATCAAAACGCTGACACCCTTGTGTCTATCCTTCTCTAACGTTCCCTTTTTAGAGAAGGTTATTGAATGGGTCGTGGCCCAGCAGCTTCAGGATCATCTCGACCGGGTCGGTTTTCTGGACCCCTCACAGTCTGACTTTCATCTGGGGTATGGCACTGAGACTGCACTTGTGGCCCTAGTCAACAATCTGCACCATGCTTTAGCTCAAGGACAGTCGATTCTTTTGGTCCTGTTGGACCTATCAGCTGTTTTTGATACCGTTGACCATGAGATGTTGGTGACTCGTCTGCAGGGCCGTGCCAAGTTGGACAGGATTGTTCTTGAATGGTTCTGCTCATTTCTGGCTGGAAGAACTCACCATGTGGTCCTGGGAACTGTAGTTTGTCTCCCCAGGATCTAGTGTGTGGGGTCCTGCAGGGTTCTATTCAGTCCCCTCTCCTGTTCAACGTGTATATGCAGCCTTTGAGCAAGGTCGTGAGAGGATTTGTAGTGTGATGTCATCAATATGCTGATGACACCCAGATCTACCTCTCGTTGTCAGCAGACTCAGGTCTGGCAGTCTCATTGCTTACTCGATGTCTGGAAGCTGTGGGGGGACTGGATGAAGGCGAGCCACCTGAAGTTGAATCCCTCCAAGATAGAGGTGATGGAAGGGCCGAGGGAGCAGAGGTCCCTATCATTGTTGGGGTGCACCCTGCCTTGGTCCCTCAGGTTCACAGTCCCTATCATTGATGGGGTGCACCCTGCCTTGGTCCCTCAGATTCACAGTCTGGGTGTGCTTCTCAACTCACAGCTCCGCATGCATGTCCAGGTGGTGACTGTGGCAAGGAGCACATTTTGTAAATTACATCTGGTACAACGGTTATGACCATATATCTCAGTCTGTGACCTTGCCACCATCATCCATACCTTCATCACCTCAAGGCTTGATTACTGTAACACGCTCTACATGGGGCTACCCCTGGTGACGGTTTGGAGGCTACAGCTGGTGCAGTATGCAGCGGCTTGCCTCCTTACAGGGGTGGGCCACCGGGAGCACATAACTCCAGGACTCTGTTCACTGCACTGGCTGCCTATAGCCTTCCAGGCCCAATTCAAGGTGTTGGTGTTTACCTATAAAGCCCTACACAGCCTGGCCCCCACCTACCTACGAGCAGCCTCTGCAGTCAGCCGGGAGTGGCCTTCTGGAGGTCCCTCATGTTCAGCAGGGGGCCACATTGGAGAGGGTGTTCTTGGTCACTGCACCTCATTTGTGGAACTCCCGGTGAAAATCCGCTGGGCCCCGGATCTCCCCTCCTTCAGGTGTCAATGTAAAACCTGGTTGTTCTGCCGGGATTTTGGTGCGGGAGATGGGTAGTGGGAGAGTTGGGGTTGGATTGGGGGGGGGGGGTTGTTTATGAAGTTCCTTGTTTTAATTGTATTTATATTTATATTTTATATCTTATACTGTATGCCGCCCCGGACTGCCTGGGCAGGAGGGGGTGGGATATTAAATTTTCAAAATAAAAATAAATAAATAAATAAATACCTGTGGGCATCTGGCAGTGCTATAGCAATCTCCAGCTGTGGCAAAAGGAACAGCTCTCCCAAGTATGGTATGTGCAAAGCGAAGGTCTGTAGCTAGCAAAGGAAGATGAACATTGTGACAATAAATCTTATTAAAAATAAGTACTATTATACAGAAGGCATAGCATTCTTTCAGGAAATGGTCTCTATGTATATGTAGTGTTTTGCTAAACCCATTTCATAGTGACAGTATTCTAAAATATCCCAAGTTCTGGGAATTGTGGAGAGGTTAGTGAAAATACTTCAGCTTGACTATTGAATGGAACAAATGCAAATTCAAAGTATGCTCTTTTACTCTATGGAAAAAAAACTAATTAAAGAATGATTACATTTATATATTGAGCCTTCTTTTTAATTGGCAGCACTGAATAATAAGAAATCTAATGAATTTTTTAAAATGATGACATACATCTAAAGTTGTTTTGCATATTCTTGGCATGTATATCTCTCCAGTGTACATATTCCATATGCAATAGCAACCTCCTTATCCAGACCTGTCCAATCTGGATCCTCCCTTCTTCTAAACATGTAATATATCCCACACAACCCATTCTTATCTGGGCACCTCTCTATTCTGGACAAAAAGCATGCTCCCATGAGGTGTCCAGACAAGGGTTTCACTAACATATTCACTAAATGTAAAAAACGTGTTGGTTCCAAAAGATGCTAAGCTACAATATTTACATGATGCATCTACTAACATATGCTTAATAAGATAAAAAAATTAAATGCCACAAGCCATAGAAACAACCAGTTAAGCTTTCAACCTCAACAGTCACTTTCTTATGCTAACATCCACTATAGTCCATAAAATGTCACTTACATAGTTGTTAACAACATCATACATAACCCTAAAAACGAAACAAAAAAGATTGGGGCGGGACACAAACCTAAAGTCTACCAAAAAACGGGAGTGGGGGGGGGAGAGACATGGAATCTCCTGTTCCTCCACCATCACAACACGAAAAACATAGAGCATTAACAGAATCCAGAATTTATACAAATCATTGGTGGCTCAAAAGCACACCAATAAGTCACACTCCAGTTATATCCACAACAGA
This sequence comes from Sphenodon punctatus, assembly GCA_003113815.1. Taxonomy (NCBI): domain Eukaryota; kingdom Metazoa; phylum Chordata; class Lepidosauria; order Sphenodontia; family Sphenodontidae; genus Sphenodon; species Sphenodon punctatus. Next base: position 4,626,584 of record QEPC01015474.1, on the reverse strand, counting down.
AAAAACTACGTAACTCATAAACATATAACAACAAACACAAACATACACCACCTAACTATCCCCCAAATAAAAACATAATATCAAAAACATACAACAAGAACTACTAAAGAATCACATACATACCTTCCACCAAAAAAACCTCATACAGGCAGATAAAACATATAAAACATAACACATTTCACATATAAAGTAAAAGCCATCATAGGAGATTAACTCACGCTTCATATTTTGCCAAATTAGTCTTAGTCCATGATTTCATGAATTTACTTTTACCACAGAAAATTAATTTTCTTTTGTATAATAGTCAGAAATGGTGCTGAAAATAAAGCATGAGTTAATGTGCTGACAGTAAAATGTGTTGTAGCTTAATATCTTTTGAAGCCAATAGGGTTTTTTAATAACAAATTTCCTTGCTTTTTGTTATGGAATATATTGGTGTGTTTTCAAAGTAGACTGCTTCTGTTTTCCTGTGTTCTTTTCAAAGCAGAATGTCCATGGGTCCTGATAAATTTGTGAGACAGGGTTACTGGAACTGTGCATCAAGGTAGACCAGCTGGAACCTCCAAAAGCCGAAGGAGGTACCACATTCCTGTACTGGTTTGCTGAATTCACTCAGCTCATTTTGCTAGTGGAGCTTGTTAGAAGCATGGAGGGGTGGTGCTGGTGGTGGTTCTGGATCATTTTAAAAGGGTGGCAGACTGCCAAAGGGAAGCTGCAGCACTTCCCCCCCCAACCAAAGCTCCTCTGAAACGAATCCAATATGGCTTCACAAGCGGGGCTGATTATTGGCTGCTGCACATCCCACTAGAAAGGCTGAGATGAGAGTGGAGCTTGGAAAGTGGGGAGAAATGTAATAAAGTCTTATTGCAGAAATGCTTTTATGGAGAGAGAAACAAAATGGCACACGTGACAGATGGAAAGTAAGAAAGGGGGTGATAATTCTTCTCCCTCCATCCCATTTCCAACTGTATCTTGCCAAGGAGGAGGAAAAAAGCAACCCCCAAAACATGGAATGGGATGAAGGGCAGGGAAGAAAGGTCTAGGCTGAACTGGAAATGAGCTGGAGAGACTGCAGTACGAAGCTGCTGTACCCCAGGGAAGGGCAAGGGAGACAAAGTTGAAGAAACAGGAATAAAGAATACACAGGCAGGAATGCTGTCCTGGGGCTGGGACCGCCTGACCCCATTTCCCCCCGCCTCGGCTGAACCTGTCCCCTCGCACCACTCAAGCTGCAGCCCCAGGACACCCACATGGCCCTGGCCCCAGCACACCTCCGCTAAACCTGACACCGCTCAAAGTGACTTCAGTGGAGTTGGGGTCAGCTGGGGTCAATGCTGTCCTGGGACTGGGGCTGCATGGGTATCCTGGGGCTGGGGCCACCTGACCCCGGCTGAACCCACTCCCTGCGCTGCTCAAGCCAGCAGGCCCAGGAGAACCTGGATGAAAACAGACATGCAACTTAACTCCACTTTAACAACACGTTGACACCACTTTAACATTTATTATGCCCATTGCAGGGCTGCATAGGACACCAATACAGCTCTGCAACAGGCATTGCAGATGAAACGTTAGATCAGTGTTAAAGCGATGTTAAAGCGGAGTTACATACATGTCTGTTTTCATCCCCTCTCTAAACTTGACGGCTGTATAATATACTCTACCAGGGATGGGCTGGACTGAGATTCCAGAAAATCTAATTAAGGAGTGTGCTGTCTCGTATCAGGGGAGGGCATGGGAACAGGTCCTAGAAACATGGGCATAACATCCTTGGAAGAAGCCCCTAGGTAAGACTGTAAGATCTGATAACACAATGGAATGTTTTGTTAGGAACCATAACTGCTTGTCAGTGGCAGGCGGGGCAGGTTGCGCGGCACGCGGGGCGAGCGGGGACCTGGGGCCGCAATACAACCTTTGCATGGCCCGGACCCACCTGATAGCCCGCAAGGGCAAAGACCGCATGGGGGCTCCCCTCCGATGGCGCCAGAGGGGACCCAGTCAGTGAAGGAGCCGCCGGCGCTGCCGGGGGCGGAGACACGCCCCCCGCACGCTCCAGGAGGGAAACAGGGTTTAGAGGCCACGCCCCCAGGAACAGAGAGCCAGGAAGGGCGTGTCCCGCAGTTACAGGGAACGCCCTTCAGGAACGCAGAGGAGCGTCGGGGGGAGGCCCCGCCCCCTCAGGGTAGCCCAGCTGCAGCGTGTCCCCCGCCCCCGCAGCGCCGATCAGAGCGGCTGCGGGCTCGTACAAGGGCGGGGCCTGGGGTATAAAAGCCAGCGCCGCCTGGGAAACGGCGCTGGTGATTGTT
>QEPC01015474.1:4606641-4620851 GCA_003113815.1 Sphenodon punctatus | reverse complement strand
TTGCTAATAATAAAAATAATAATTAAAGTTATAATAAGTATTTTGAGGCTTGTATTAGTAGAACAATCCAAAGATCAGAGCTTACATGCAGTTGTACACACTAATTCAACTGGAAGTATAACCAGGACTTAATTTGTTGGAAAGGGCCTGTGAGGGCTGAACTCAGGCCATTAAATTCAGGTGCAGGCTGATCCCTAAGAAATTTCTCCAGAAGGAGGGAGCACCCCAAAATGTCAGAGACCAGAAAAAGGTCAATATTGGCCATTTCAGAAGTGGAAATAAAATCCAGAAAAAAACCTGGATCGTTTAATTTTCATTAATGACTTTCCTGCTCCACCTTCTGCACAGGTCATCATATACATGAAGGGTTTTAGCACACAGGCAGGGAGCGCCCCAGAACCTGGAGCCAACCTGTGGAGTCTCTGCAGAGCAGCCACCACCCTGGACAGTGCGGAGAGTCCTTCACACAGCCTGCAGCTCACTGCTCACAGTTCATGGGCTAGCACAAGCCGCAACATATGGTGCTAGCACATTCCCAGCCAATTCAGCAATCTCGCTGTCCTCGGGTGACTCGGGGAAAGTGACATCACCAGCATGTACCCCAGCTGTCAGGCAGCCTCTAGGGACAGCATGATAGCTCGCCACAGCTTTTCCTCCCTCCCCCTGCCAGCTGTCAGCTGAGAGAGCGTGCTAACACTGGCTCTGAGGGAAAGGGGGGTTATGGCCAGGGAAGTCATTTTCCCTGGTCATGACCCCACTCTGCTCTCCTTTCCTGGCAAGATAGCCCATTGCTAGCCAGTAATGACCACAAGAGGCACATTGTTGCACTCCCATTGAAAGGAATGGGAGAAAGGAGGAGGGGGTTTGGGCCAGCACAGCCATGTTGCTACCTTAGCAGCTGCCAGGGCGTCAAAACTGTCTGCCCTGGGCAAGAAAGCATAAGCTTCCCCAGCTGCAGTTGCTAGGGGAACCCAGAGTTTGGACATAAAAGGAGTCTCGTGAGGTAGGATGTGGGGCTGACCTTATAAGAGGCAGCCCTGAGTAACAGCGAGCAGCTGGTAGTGAGCAGTCCTGCAGCACAGACTCCCTGCAGGAACTGCTGGAGAGGAACGTTCCAGTGGCAAATGGAGTGGCTAGAGTGGGCAGCTTTCAGGCAGAGTGCTGCAGAGCAGCAGTAGCCCTCACTGAGCTGTGGTAAGTGAAGCCACGGCAGGGCAGAGACAAAAGTGTGAGCAAGTCGCCACTCAGGAGCAGGCAGCACATGCAGGTCTCCCACCCCACCCACCCCTCTGAGCTGAAATGGCCTACAACACCCTGCTGGGGGGAATTGTGCAAGGACTAGGGTGAGCCGTCTCTTCCTTTTCCCTCTCTTGATCGCCTTAGGTGCTGTGGGAGCGCATCTCCAATGGGGCTAAAGTCAGAGGCCTGGATGCCTGATTTTGGAGCAAGTACCCCTGTGGTCCAGGTTGGGGAGGGGGTGTCACCTACACCCCCGCTCACCTCAGTCACGATGCCCAAGAAAGTCCAGAAGGGTAAGGCCTCAAAGAAGGGGCAAGGTGAAGGCAGGCCTGACTCTGAGTCCCCCATGGACACAGGGCCTTCAGTCCCTACAGCTCCTTCTGACTGATGCCCATATTGTGAGGGCAGGCAACCCACCAGGCACCAGGGCACAAGACGCAATTTTGCTCTCCAGGCAGGAGATCCTCCCAGTCTACCCAAAGTGGACTATAGGGCTGCAAAATGCAGCACCCTGGGTCACCCTGGCCAATGACTCATTTCGGAGTAAGGGGTGCAAAGGAGCGGGGATGGGGTGCCCTGTTGGGAGTATAATTGAGCAGTTTGGTGCTCGTGCGACTCCTGTGGATTTTGCCACTCATGTTCCCAATGTGATGACTACCACCCTGCTTCCATTCATTTCAAATCAAGGCAGTCTGGGGGGAAAGGCAAGCACAACCCTGCCGGTCAAGGATAAGGCCCCTGGGGAGGTGCCGGACTGAGCACTGGTAAGGGTGCCAACCCTGGTTCAGGCTGATCATCTGGAAGCAGCCCTGAGAGCCTACCCCAACAAGGGGGAAGTGGCTTATGTAGTGCAGGACTTTAAGGAAGGGTTCAGGATCCCAGCTCAAGGGGTGCAACACCACAGAAGCCCCTCCCCGCCATTTGAGAGCAGCATGGAACACAATGTGCAAACTAAGAACAAGGAGGTCAGGGAAGGGAACATTGCTGGGCCATTCAACACCCGGCCTTTTGCAAGCCTACATGTGTTACCCCTGGGGATAGTTCCTAAGAAGGCACCCGGTGAGATCTGTTTTCTACACCACCTGTCTTACCCATGAAGTGCCTCAGTCAATGACACTATCCCCCATGAGCTCACAACAGTCCATTACAAGTCTTTTGATCATGCGGTTGAAATGATAAAGCGTTGTGGTCCTGGAGCTTTGCTCACCAAATGTGACATAAAATCAGCCTTCCACATGCTCCCAGTCCACCCAGACAGCTTTGAGCTCTTAGGTTTCCAATTTCAAGGGTCATATTACTATGACAGGGCCATGCCCATGGGCTGCTTTATTTCATGTTCAGCCTTTGAAAGATTCAGTTTCATGCTTTCCTGGGTGGTCCAGCAGCAGGTGGGATTAAAGCAGGTGTTGAAATATCTGGACAACTTACTCTTTATCAGAAGTGGGGGAATGAACGAGTGCACACAGCTGATGCACACCTTCCAGGAAGTTACAGATGAACTCAGGGTGCCCAGAGTACCTGAAAAAACCCAAGGGCCCAGTCACAGTTTTGACTTATTTGGGGAAAGAACTTGACACTCTGCAGGCTGTCTCCCACCTTCCAGCTGATAAACTGGAGCACAGAGATGAAGTCTCGAGGGATGGTTGGCAGCCAGCAAGGTGTCAGTCAGGCAGTTGCAGTCACTTCTTGGAAGCCTGAATTTTGCCTGCTGAGTGGTGGCCCCAGGGCGGCCTTTCTTTCCTGGTTCTACACTAAGGTTGCTGGTAACCCCCCACCTCATAATAATGTGTGCTAACGCAGGAATCGAAGGAGGACCTGAGGGTGTGGGCCTCGTTCTTGGAATAATATAATGAGGTCAATTTCTGGCACCAGCACCTTCTGCTGGAGGCTGAGCTCCAGGTTTACTCCGACGCTGTGGGTGGTGCAGGTTTTGGGTTTTACATCAGGGATGGATGTTGTGCAGTGCCATGGCCAGACATGGACCATCAATAGTGTGACTAAGAATTTGAAATTCTTGGAATTTTTTCCAATTGTGGTAGAGGTCCAACTTTAGACTGTGGAGTTTACAAACCATTTGGTCCTATTCAGGTGTGACAACCTGGCTGTAGTGCACGTGATCAATTCCCTGTCATTTAAATCCCCCCGAGCAATTAAGCTGGTTAGGGCATTTGTGCTGGCATGTTTGAGTGACAATATCTTGTTTACTGCAAAACACGTGCCAGGCATTAACAGCTACATAGCCAGTGCCCAATCTCATTTCCAGATGAAGCTTTTTTGCTCACTGGCACTGGAGTCAGTTTAACTCCGGAGGTGGTGCTGCCGCCATTAGTGTGGAGCCTTGGATTTTAGTCCTCTTCCAAACCATACAAGGATCCCTGGCGGAGAGAACCAGAGCGACGTACAACAGAGCATTCAGAGAATTTCACGAGTATTGTGGGCAGCGGGGGTGGGACTTAGGCTTTCCCATCCCAGAAGCGCAGATGCTTCAGTTTGCCCTCACACTAAGGCAAAAAGAGGCTGCCACCAGCACGATTATCAGAAAGATGTCTTCCCTGAGCTTTATGAGTGGAATGGCAGGGCAGCCATCCCCTGATGTATTTTCCACCAGGAAATTGTTTGAAAGTTGGGCTAGGGAGCAAAGTGGGCCAAGGGATAGCAGGGCTCCTATTACACCCCCTCCCACTTGAGTAATATATCCAGGATCCTTCCCCAGATTGTTTTAACGAGTTCAAAGTTAAGTTGTTTAGGGTTGCGCCTAAGTTGGCTTTCTTTGGGGCACTTAGAGTTAGCAAAGTAATACCTGAATCAGCAAAAGATTCCTTGGGTACGGCCCTTACCGTGGGGGTCAATTAGTGACAATGTCCAGGGTCAGTGACCCCAAGTTGTGCCCAGCTAAGGTCACAGGGGTGTATCTTGCCGTTTGCCCAGTCTATCAGGGGGTCTTTCAGAGGCATACCGATAGTTCTTACCTCACACCACCAGTTTACAGACGTCCTAAAAGAGGCTCTTAAGCACCTCGCCTTGCTCCCAACTGACTATGGGTTTCATTTCTTTAGGATAGGTGCTGCCACCTTTGTTGCAACTATGGGCCTGCTGCATCATGATATCAGGAGGGTTGGGTGTTGGTGGTCCGGGACACATCGATTGTATGTTCGCAACATCCCACAACCATATTAATTATTGTGTCATTACTTCCAGGTGTCATGTGTGCCTCCACAAGAGGCTAATGTGGATCATTAGCCACAGTTTTGTGCATTGGAGCAGGCAAGACAAAAGGGAAGACCCAATGAGAAACAGAGCTGGGACTGTCAGCCAGAGCGGAGATTGTATGGAAAGGGTGAAGAGGAATGCGGTGGTATGCTGCCCATAGGGCTGCTGGTTGGGGGTCCTCAGAGGTATGCAGAGGAATGCTGCCCATAGGGCTGATGCTTGGCGGGGCAGGGTGTCACCCAGATTTAACTATAGTGCACCAGGGAGAGAATGATCAGCCAAAGCTGAAGGAAATACAGTTAATAGTCAAGGTTAAGTCTAATTTCCTGGAAGTGAAGAAACTTTTTCCATCTACCAGAATCGTTTGGACTTAGAGCATTTTTAGACATAGCTCTCCCGCCCCCCCGGACTTAAAAGCCCGGGTTCTTCAAACTCCCGCACGGGGAGTTCAGACACTGCTCCCTCGACCGGAAGGCGCCCGTGTGCCATTGCAAACAGTGGTGCCTGCGACTCCTGCATGTTTGGAGAAGTGGTCTTAGTAAGACCCCATTTGCTTTAAGGCAATTCCCACACCTAGTGGATTGGCTTCTGGAATTGGAATAAAAAATGTGGCCATTAAAACCCAACTACATTGCCCTTGCCTCATTCCGGGATACATTGACAAAAGGAAAGAAGCGGGGATCAAAGACAGTGTGCAGTCCCTGTGCTCCTCTCTCCCAAATGCCTCTCAGCTGAGAGGGACATGATCTGCGCTCTCCTCTCCCATCTGACTGTCAGCTGAGCAGGGCAGGATCCTGGCTCTGACGGAATAGGGGTCACAGCCAGGGAAGACTTCTTTTCTGGCCCTGACACCCCACCCCCCATTTTCCAATGGAGCCAGTCCTAGAGTGCCCCTCTCAGCTGACAGCTGGCAGGGAGAGGGGAGCGCAGATCATACCCCTCTCAGCTGAGAGGTGGCTGGGAGAGGGTAACAGTGGGGCTGATCCCAAACCCTGAGGATGAGTTCATGCGTGCAACCCATGTACAACCCCCATGTAACCCCCATGCATGCACACAAACCACCCGGAAGCTACTCATACGTGAGTTGTGAATTGCAACTACAGATCGTGCCCCACTCAGCTGATAAGTATCAGGGAGAGGAGAGTGCAGATTGCACCCCTAGAAACCTCTGGGATCTTTTCTGCTCCCCTCTCCTTGCTGGCTGTCAGTTGAGACGGGTGCTCTAGCTGCACCTCTATGGTGCTGGTGGAACTGGGGCTATGCAGGACCCTAACAAACAAGACCTGGCCCTGTCGGAGCCCATTGCCCCAGGTTGGGTTGAGTTAACCTGGGCTGCATGGTCTGCATTCCTATCCCCCAGGGCCACCACGGGGCAAACATCTGGTGTGTGTCATTCAGACAGACTGGTGAATCCAGGGCTGAAGGGGCCAATGTGGGACAACATCTTATTTGTTTTCACCCTAAATCACAAGAACTCCCATTTTATTTTCACAAGCCCCATCACTTGGCTGTTTTTTAAATTTTCTCAATCGACAGCAGCCCTGCAGGGGACTTGAACCCGGAACCTCTTGTCCCTTAAGCAAGGATCCTACCTCTAGACCAACATGCCCTCAGATTAATTTTACCACCTCTTTTGTCTGATTTCAATCAGATTGTTTAGGCTGATTGTGCATAAATATATTTCCTGTAGAAATTAACCGTGTTCGGTTATTTTTCGAGAAGACTGACTGTACTTTATATTTTAATTTATATTTATTTCTGTAAAATTTTGCTTGTGACCTATAGTCAAAAGTAATAAACTATTGATTGATTGATTGATTGATTTTATTTTCAGCTGCAGAGAAACAGGTTAGTCTAGTGGTTGAATTGCTAGCTGGAGATTAGAGTTAATTGCCCTGCTCTGCCAAGCTCTGGTCCAGAAGGCATGGTCTCAGGAGTGACCTAGGGGGTGTGACTTCTGGGGCTGACTTGGGCCCTGGAAATTATTTTTTTTACAAATTAAGCACTGGGTATAACTGCATTTTTGTCTGACTGATATGAATTTATCTACCTAAAACTTTAACTGTCCAGTTCAAAATAAATTTCTACACGTAGGTTTTTCTACACTACTTACGAAAAAATAAATACATATTACATGGTTTTCCTCACTATAGAAACAAGTGATTTGTACCTGTACCCATATACTTCTGAAAAGTTGTCTGCATCACCTTTGACCAGTGTTAAATATTCTTTGGGATTCTCTAGCTGCATGCCTGAGCAATAAACCTACAAGAAAAAAAACAAAACTTATTAGGATGATTGTTACTGAAGCCAAGTTTGATTCTGTAACACCTCCTTCTCTTCCTCATCATACAAATGTTAATAATACCTTAACCATTCTTCCCTTAATGTTAAGGACGTATTCACCATCTTTTCTAATCCCTTTTTTAATCTGAATTTCTTCGCAGCTAGTGAGAATTTCACCTAAACAATAAAAAAAAAGGATATTAAGGCTCCATGAGTTAATAATTGAACTTTAAAAGGAGCTTGATAGATAGATAGATAGATAGATAGATAGATAGATAGATAGATAGATAGATAGATAGATAGATAGATATCAAGGAAGCACTGAGTACTGTATGTAATTATCACTTTCAATTACTTACAATCTTTTGCTTGACAGATCTTTCTGGCAGTAGGTCGTAAATGTGACAGACAAAGGTCACTGGATAAGCCATTTTCAGTCATGCATTCTATTCTTCTTTCCTTTATCCCAACTCCACAAGCTACTTAGCACTACACACAGGTTACACAACCAAAAGTTAATTTAGAAAAAAATAAATCAGTATTGCTTTGAGGCTTCTAAAAAGTTGAACTTGTAAGTCTATACTCACCTCACTCCATTTTCCCACCTTCCAAGTTGCTGCTTGTAGACAACCCTTGATATTGCATTTGTAAATATATGGGGAGGGCATTACTGGGCAGTCTCGGTATGCCACAGGCCAAAGGCCATGGGCATGATGATTCTGAATAGCACTGACTGCAAGACAGTATGTAATCCTTTGTTGGTTATCAAGTCCACAGCTGGATGAACACTGAAATAATCCCCAACCAAAAAAATTAAACACACCATTATTATTTGCACAGCACAAACAAGTCTGTAGCTTCAGTGTACTGGCGGTCAAGCAGGCCCGAAGCTTTCTTATGCAGAAGATTAACTCTTTTCCCTGAATGTACCAGTATGGTGAGTCCTCTGTACAGAAGTGGAGCTCCCCAATATTTATACACACAGGATCTGTGGAGATTTGGAAGCAGGAGCTCTTGCCATATCCAGACCTCAGGCAGCCCTCTTCATTGGACCAATGGGCATTACTGGAACACTTAGAGATAGAGGCAACGTAGTTCGGATGATATCTTTTATTGGACCAACATCTGCTAGGGAGAATATGCAAGCTTTGCAATCGTATCTATCACCAACGGAAGCTGGTTCTCTAGAAGACATCATCTAAACTATTTTGTCTCCATCTCTTACATTTGGGACCAACACAATAACCACCCACCCTCCCTCCCTCCCTCACACACACACGTAGGCCCCATTCACAAACACCCAGAACATGAGAGAAAGCAGCACAGAACATGGCCCATACAGTCTTCCCCTGTAAGTACTGGTGTTGTGTGAAGGGCTAGCAAATCCATGCAAAACAACCCTAGTATCGCAGCTAGTTTATTTTTCAGCATCCACCATCATGCAACTGTGGAGGATGAAAGGGATTGGGAGTAGCTACAAAAAAATATACAGAAATGTACAGAATATAAGAAAAATTAATACTTTTAAAAAAGAAAAAAATAGAATTTGGTGTAAGGGAGACACTAGGTATTTTCAGACATTACGGGCCTCCCTCTAACCACAGTCAATCCCCTGTGGTGGAGGAAAGGCCCATAACGTCTAAAGGATTCCCGCCAGAGGTTCACCCCAGCGAACCTCCGACAGGAATCAGATTAACCACGATTCTGGAGGTGAGGCCGGCCTCACCTTTGGAATCGTGGTTAACGCAACCACGATCCGGGATCAGAGGAAAGTAACATCTGTTACCTTCCACCGATCCTGGATTGTGGCCCAGACCACGATGTGGGATCAGGTGCAGCGGCCGGATTGGCTGCTGCGCCTGCCCATCTCCCAGAGGGTGGGTGGCCGGGGGAGCGCGGGGCTGTGCGGCCACACATCGCGCCGTGCAGCCCCTCCCCGATCCCCTGTAGGAATCTGCCGGCACGTCTAAAGGACAGTCGGACAGATTCCTGTCTGGAATCCGAAACGGATCCCAGACCGTGGTTCAGCGTGGCAGGCCTCCAGGCAAGTCACATCTGAAAATACCCACTGTCCCCAATCTCTACTCTTCACCAATCTTAATCCCAGTCACCCTCATCTAAAATCAGCCACAATTACTTGATAAGACCCCAGTTCCATAATACTTTGTAGGTACAATGTACTGGGCAACAGGACCACAAAGTATTGTGGTGCTGGAGTCTTTGCAAGAGATCATGCCCGATACCAGTGTTCCAGACTGGTTTAGAGTAAAATAGAACAAGTGCTCTTGTTTGGTTTGTTTGTTTAAAAAAACCCACATAATAATTTACACCAGTTTTGATGTAATTAAGTTTACACCCAATTTGGCAGTATGAAGGGGCCTTAATGTAGATGAGAATTCAGGACACGATACATCATCTATATTAATGAAAGACATTTTAAAGTATAAAAATGAAATGAAAAGTATCTTAACAACCTGAATAATTTACCTGTGAGGAGTCACCTGTGATCACAATGTATTTACAGGGAGCAGTTCTGCATTTCTTGGTGGATGGAGGCTTTGTCGCTGGATCACAGAAACCTTCATCCACTGGTACCTTGTTTTCATCAACACACTTCACTTTTCGTCGTGTTTCCTTTTTCCTACATGACGCTGAGCACTAAGTATGACAAAAAATGAGTGTAACCCTTTCCATGTGAAACACAAAGTCATTCAGAGATCACAAGTAACACTTTTAAGACAGAATTGTTCAATGACACCTGTTATCTGTTTCAGTACAAAACACACAAGGGGGGAAACATATGGAATGAGTTATCAAAGAGAACTAGCAGATCAAAATACAAAAGGTTTCCAGTAGGCAGTGAGGAATTTGTAGACAAGAGTAAAAAAGAGATTGAAGGGCCTATGTTCTATTTTCAGAAGTGACTTAGGCTCCGAGAAGCTTTTAATGAGACTCAGATTCCACATGGACACATCTGAAAACAGAACAGAAAATGTTGGGATATAGGCAAACCTCGCTTTACTCTTTGAAAATCTGTATTGTCTGTTAGAAGTCTATAGAATCTCAGGCTGGCACATCATGTTTATGTCTCTTTTATAACTGTCTGAATTCTCCAAAGAACCATGTTCTCCAAGATGCATTAAAATTTGTGAAGTTGGTGATGGGGACATTTCTTTTTTTCTTTAGTAGAAGGTTGAGGGTAAGAAATGGCAACACTGTGTGTGTACGATTTTTAGAACAAGAGGAAGAAAGACACAGAGGTAACAGATAAGGATTCTATTTGGACATAAGGAGGACACTGATACCTGTATGTGGCAGAGGGCAACTATTAAAATGGAAGAGAAGAAATGAAGTAACAGATGAGATAAGTAGACAATGACCTCAATTCTAAACTCACGCACGCAGGCGTTCACAAGTTATGGTTTGCATGCACACTGCATTTCATATATAGGGACGCATGCAGGAGGTTGCACACATTAAGCACACACCCTTTTGTGCACTGTGTGGGGTTTAGGATTGGACCCATTGTGTTTGAATGAATAACTGAGGGTCAGTTCCTAACAAGGGTATTGGCAGAATTACAATTGGGATGGGGACAGAGGATAGGAAGAGGGGGCCCCTCCCCCTTTCTGATGTGATCACAGTCCCTTTCTGAGCATCATGACATCATGATGCTTGGAAAGGGCAGGGCCAGGTTGGGAGCAAGGTGTACAACTACATCTCCTTCTGACCCCCTCCTTGTGCCCATGGCTGCTAATAGGGATGGGACTCTGGACAAAATTTCAGTATCAGACAATTATAAAAGTTCTCATGGTTTCGGTTCTCATGAATTTCAATTCTTTTTCAGTTTCAGTACTATTGGATCCTTTGCATTTGTACCGGATCCTGTACAAAAATCAATGCAAAAGATCAGATAGTACCGAAATCGAAAAAGGACTGATATTTCGGATTAATCCGAAATGGCCACTTTGGGGTACTTTCGGTTTCATCCAAAACCGAAATTCCCATCCCTAGCTAAGCTAAATTCCTTAACAACTAGGCTCCTGGCAGAAGTGAACCCTCTTTTACTAACTGGAATTGTTGATTCACCTTTTTTTCCCCTTTTTCTTTTTCTTTTACAATGCAAAACCCTAGTACATTATTATTATTATTATTAACAAACAATTATATAGCAGTGTACCTGGCACTTTACAAAGTAATAAAATAGACACGGTCCCTGCCCCTAAGGATTAATGAGTTTCATTCTGGTGGTTCTCATGCCAAGAAAAGGACATTACACTTCTTAGCCTGGAATAACTTCCGTTCTGCCAGTATACTCCATGCATTGTGTCATATTCTCTAGGAATCTCCTATTAAAAATATATTTCAGAATGCGCACTGTTTATATCAGAGAGAGATTTTTTTGCATTAAAATCAATATGAATCTACTAATGTTTCTGGCACCTATTTTTTCTCTTTCTAATGGCATTTGGCAGGCACGGATAGTGGGTTTGCTGGGTGGGTTGGGTTGTGAGGGGGGGTGAAGTAGGACTTGGGTAGATGGTATTGGGTGGTTTTGTTGGGGGACTATGATGGTTGGGGTTTTTGTATTATGTTTTTATGGTTTTTAATGTATTTATATATGTTGTCAGCTTCCCTGAGCTGTAGGGAAGGGCAGGATAAAAATTAAATAAACAAATAAACTTATAGCACTAGACAAATAAGTTCTGTCTTCTGAAGAGAAAGCAGCTTTTGAAATTTCCTGCCACTGCTTTTGAATTTTACAGGCCTATTCACGCTTCTAAAATTTCCTGCACGTTTGTTTATTCATCTGTAGTCTATTGGCCATTAGAAATGTATCCAAAGAAGGACAAAAGAACTCATTACATCACACACCCCTATTTCATGTTAGTTGAAAGGCCATACTTACATCTTGCCATTCATCTGTCAGCCATTGATACTGGCCACAGGCCGGCAGCCAACAGTGTTTCTTCCTAGGAGGTTGGGTAACATGATTGCACATTGTTTCATTTAGCCTACCCCTGCCTTTCAGCCTGCAGTAAACATCCCTTTGTTGAATCCCTACTCCACAGGTCACAGAACACTAAAATAAACATAATTAAAACAAAAAAGTAAATCATACAGTAGTCACTGACTATGCTGCAATTTCTACTATTGCATGCTACTAAGAAAAGGAAGAGCAGCTGGCATATTATTTTTGTAAAATTCAGTCTTGTTTTCTCCTCTCTGTGATTACATAATCTTGATCATAATTTCCAGGAAGGAATATTCATCTTTAATTTTGTCTGAAGAAACTTTAAAATGTGACCAATGAAACAAAAATACACCTTCAACAGAAAAAGGACATAAATCCTGGAGAATAAAAAACCCCAACGTACAAAAACTTAGCTGTTGATTAATCTGAATGATATGCTAATAGGAATTCTTACTTTTTATAATAAGTAAAAAATAATAATTTCTATTATTTTTTGGCCAGTATATTTTTAGCATATGGGGTGAAATTGTGACCACTAGTATTCACATGCCAGTCTCAAAAGCTTGTTGATGCATTCATTCTCTCTCTGGGCGTCTTCAGAGCAGACAGGACCCACGCCTCTGTCCTGCCTCACCCCCAGGTGGGCTGTCTGTTTAAAGGTGCCTCATCAGATGTGTAGACCGAGCAGAGGCAGGTTAGGCTGTCCATTTTCCAGGGTTTCCCCACTGGCGGTGCTCTGGAAGATCCAAGAGCATTGACAGCGCAGCGGGCAGCCTAACCCTGGGGCACCAGCGGGAGGTGGGCCTGCGGACTACAGCCCTGCTCTCAGTCGGGGGTTGCCCTGAGTTTCAGGCAATCTGCCTGCATCTCCATGGTGTGAGGGAGGGGGGTACTGCACAGGTAGACCATGGGCTGTGGCAGCCACCGGGTCCATTTAAAATAGATCCAGGTGCTGCTGCAAGTGGGCAGACGTGGGGGTGCGCCCCTAGACTGGCTGCAGAGTTGAACACCCCCGCATTCATGTGAAAATACCCTCTCTAATAAACTCACTAAGGTTCTATAGTACTGCTTCATCTTCTCATTTCCATCAAACATTTTCAGACTTCAACCACTAATCATGTGAAGTTGGTCTTCCCCTTTCTCTACATCTATGGTCCTTTTCACACAAGACCCCCACCCACCCACATGGGTGACTGGGTGGGCGTCCACGTGACTGCCGATGGAAATGGGTGGGGTGCATGAGCCACCTCCACCCATCGCCCATGCATGGAAGCACTGGGGACAATGGAGGTGCCTGTGTGTGTGGAGATGTCCACGTTGCTGCCGCCTCCACCCATCCCCCATGGATCGTGGCACCTCAGCAGTCCATTTTAAAAGGACCTATGTTTCCTTTTAAGAGAGTCACTCCTTTCCCCACCCCCTATACTGTACCTGGCAAGGTTCCTAACATCTGCACTTTTTATCTTGGCTCTTAAAATGATCTTATACAATTCCATTTTTTTTAAAAAGCATATACCACAACTTGCATTTATTAATTTTATTTGAAAGACCCAGATGCAAGAGTGGAGGTTCTGTTTTCCAGACTCACTTGTAACATAGCTATTCACTTACATGTCAATGTAAAAAACAGAATAGAATCTTTATACACAAAATTTTTGGTACTCTTCTTCATTACTAACATATGTCTGTGTAAGATACATTCCTGCACAAAAGTTATCTCCAGTTAAATCCTATTTCAGCAGACAATATGCTATTGCAACAAACAATATTCTGAAGTCCTCAATAATTCTTCAGAACAACTCTTTAGTTTTCATGTACCAAATCGTAAGAGCAATCTTTTAATGATGCTTTAAAAGGGAAAATTAATAAAATGGAATTATTAATGGTGCATGATTATAATATAATTATCATGTATTCAGTCTGGACATATTGTTACCCAGCCTCATGACTACGATAGACTTGCCAAAAATGACTCAGACAAATGCAATTTAAGGTGCAAAACAAAACCTTTATTATAATACTAACACAATAAAATGTTCCATAGAGTTCTAATTTTAGAGCACTTTCCTATCACCTCTGCTTTTGTTTAGATGGCTTTTATGCAGCAGCCATAATTTACTACCTCTGTATTGCTTTGTTTAGGCTGGCACAAGCTGAAGCTACTGTTAGGGATTTACAGAGCCATATTCCTTCTGGAACAAAGTTTGAAGCAGAGTCAGTGGCCATTTTATCACATCCAGTAGATATTTACATTAAGGGGCTGATAGTAAGGCAGTGGAAAAAATTAACTTCCTCTTTTGCTAAGGAACATTACTTAATTCTAGTTATCCACTGCTCTCCAGAGATAGTAAAATGAAATAGGAAGAAAAGGAACTGGAGGAGAGGAATTAAAGTATAGCGTGTCTGCTAGGGATGTGCAAAAGCGGTTCGGACATTCGGAGTTCGGCCTGAACTCAGTCAGTTCGGACGCCTGAACCGAACGCCTGAACTGAACGCAGAA
>QEPC01015474.1:4537607-4597130 GCA_003113815.1 Sphenodon punctatus | reverse complement strand
GCCTTCCTGGAGGTCCCCCGTGTTAAGCGGGGGGCCACGATGGAGAGGGCATTCTCGGTAGTGGGGCCGCGGCTCTGGAACTCCCTTCCGGAGGAAGCTCGCCTGGCCCCTAGCCTGTTAACATTTCGGTGACATTGTAAGACCTGGCTGTTCGCCCAGGCCTTTGGGAGGGAGGGGTAGGGGGGTGTTTAGTGCCCCCACCTATTTTTGGGTTTTATGCCGCTCGCTGCCCTGTTTTAATGTTTTAATGTTTATAATATGTTGAATGTTTTTAAATTGATTTTATTGTTTTGATATTTTGGAAGCCGCCCCAAGCTGCATGGCAGGAGGGCGGGGTAGAAATGCATTAAATAAATAAATAAATAAATTTGGAGGATCAATTATTCCCCTAGAGGGAGTGATCACTTTCCTGTCCTCCTGAGGGATGCTACTAGGAGTGGCTGTCTTCCGGATTGGTTGTCCCACTGATGGCTGAAGAAGGTGGACTGGGTTAAATTTCAGAGCTTGACTGAACATTCTGCGGGTCATCTCTTCTGCCTCCTGGGGTGCTGACCACCAATCTCTGCTGCACCTGTATGGGGTCCTTGTATGCTCCAACTTAGATTATGCCTCCATTATTTATGACTCTTCCAGGCCCTCCATTTTACCGAGGCTGGACCCCGTCCATCACCAGGACCTCCATCTGTGCACAGGAGCATTTTGCACCTCGCCCATTCAGTTTGTAAATTGAGGTTTAACACATACAGCTGTTTCTGCAATACACTTACAGAAGAGCCGTGCTCATCATACAAAAAAATATATATGGGAAACTGCTATTTAAATAATGGGACACTGCATTCTCAATGATGTTTCCACCACAGCTTTATGTATATTTCACTAACATGATAATAAAATGCGCTGACACAATGGATTTTCACGGATGGTAGGTTGCCATCATATTAATATTTTTAACTGACTGGATGCATATTCTCTGCAAGCTAACTGCATGACCAGTATGTGGAGGAATGATCAGAGAATGTTTGAGCCATAGCCAGAGTATTTTCTATTGTTCAAATGGGTCACATGCCCAATCCACACGGGGGTTTCAGCCCCCAACAAATTGACAATTGATGCTTTCATCTAAAGTTCATTAATATATAAATTATAGAACAATCACCTACTCTCCTTGTGGATAATTCCTTGGGGTAATACTCAGTCCTCAGTTTTACTAGGTATTTTCTGAGGATCGCAGTACTTTACTTGGTTTTACTGCCTATCGAGAAACCAAGTAACACTCTACTCAGTACTTGGTAACTTCACGATCGAACAATGTCATGTGGTGGGCAGGAAGGGGGGGGCAACAGGGAAATTTCTAGGGGGGTGGGCAGAAAGGGGGCAGCAAGGGGGCAGAGGACAGCAAACTCACCGGACGCTGATTAGACTGGATGTGGCCCATGGAGTGAAGTCAAGCTGGCTTACCACTTGCTGCTGCCACAGTGAGATCCCCTCAGCACTGTGACCCTAGTGAGGTCCCGCAGTGCTGCAGGTTTCACCGAACATCATCTGGGAGCATGCTGTGAAATGTAGTCCAGCATGCTCCCAGACAGCCAGCATCAGTCACTGTTTTAATGCTCTCTAGGAGTATGCTATACTACATTTCCCACCATGGTGCCAGAGAAAAGATGGCAGCCAATCTCCCAGCCTGAAATCTCCACCATCTTTTCTCTGGAAGCATGCTGGGAAATGTAGTCCAGCATGCTCCCATTATGTCATTGGCCACCATGGCTTCCTGTCATGGCAGGGGAGGGGGGTTCTGGGAGTGGCATGGGACAGAGTTGACCACCTGCACATCTGTGGTGGCCCTCCAGAGGCCGCACAGATGGTCAGATGGTGGCCTGACTGTGGGCACATATGTTCAGTGCCCTGACATGGCCTGGACTGTGTCTGCTGTGGATTTCTGTTCCAGGCCAGGTTGTGATGGCAGTGTGCTGCTGTCACATGTTGTTTTACCCACAGTTAGTGTTACAGAATACTTTATTGAAGTTCTGCCTTCATACTTGGCTTCAGAGTTGCTCTTGGGTTAAATGAAAAATGACACATCGAGTTATAACTTACATAGCAGAAGGTTTTTATGAAAGATCCAAATAAATGTCTTACTACAGTGAAAATATTTTACAACTGTAAAACAGCTACTCCAATGTGGTCACAAACAGAAAGCACAATTCTGACTCCACTGAAGACCATGGCTAGGCTTCAGCAGAGTGATAATTGTAACCATAGTTTAAGTATGTCCTATATGGGATGAGTTTCAGGTGGTGTCACCCTCAGATGCAGGGGATGCTCTTGGGACTGTTCGAGCCACCTATTGTGAACTAGTTCCATGCCTGTCCTGGCTGGTTAAGGCTAGCCGGGAGACATTGAGGCCGCTGCTGGTGGGGATAGTCAACACCTCCCTTGGGGAGGGCAGGGTGCCGAGCTGTCTCAAGGAGGCAGTGGTGCTCAAGAAACCATCTTTGGACATTGACGCCCCTGCCAATTATCGGCCAGTCTCTAACCTTCCCTTTTTAGGGAAGGTTATTGAACCGGTGGTGGCTCAGCAGCGTCAGGGGCATTTGGACTGGGTTAATTTTCTTGATCCCTACAGTCGGGCTTTCGTCCGGGTTCTGGCACAGAGACTGCACTTGTGGCCTTGGCTGACGACCTCTCCCGCGAGTTGGACCGGGGTTATTCGACCCTGTTGATTCTATTAGATCTCTCAGCTGCATTTGATACCGTTGATCATGAGTTGTTGGTGACTCGGCTGCGGGACTGGGCAGGGATTGGCGGAACTGTTCTTGAATGGTTCCACTCTTTCCTGGCCAGGAGAACCCAGCGTGTGGTGCTGGGGGAGTTTTCATCTCCCCCCCCCGGGGTCTCACATGTGGAGTACCGCAGGGTTCCATCTTATCCCCTCTCTTGTTCAATGTGTACATGCAGCCTCTGGGAGAGGTTGTTAGGGAGTATGGAGTGAGAGGTCATCAATATGCTGATAACACCCAGCTATATCTCTCGTTTTCCTCCGACTCAGGCCCGGAAGTCTCGGTGCTTACCCAGTGTTTGTCCTCTGTGGGGGATTGGATGAGCGCAAGCTGCCTGAGGCTAAATCCTGACAAGATGATGGTTGTGGGGAGGGTCAAGGGAGTGGTGGCCCCCATCATTGATGGGGTCAGTTCTCCCCTGGTTTCTCAGGTCTGGAGTCTGGGGGTGCTCCAGGACCCACAGCTCTGCCTGGATGCCCAGGTGGCGGCTGTGGCAAAGGGAGCATTTCACCAGTTCCATCTGGTGCGTCTGCTTAGATCGTATGTCTCGTACTCGGTTCTGGCCACAGTAATCCATGCTTTTATTACCTCGAGACTGGATTATTGCAATGCGCTCTATATGGGGCTACCCTTGGTGCTGGTTCAGAAGCTGCAGCTGATACAGAATGCAGTGGCCCATCTTTTGCCAGGGACAGGCCGACGCAAGCATATTACACCGGTGCTTCTCTCTCTGCACTGGCTGCCGGTAGGTTTCCAGGCCCAATTCAAGGTGTTTGTGTTGACCTTTAAAGCCCTAAACGGCTTGCGCTAGTCTCTCTGTGCACCCCCTCCAGAAGGGGAATGGACCAGTTAGGATGGTGTGCCCTCGGAGACTGATGGAACCTCAACGGTTCCAAGAGGTCCTGAGGGAGTTAACCTTGGACCTGGATGGACACTTGGTCGATGAGCTGGTCTGGCATTGGAATACCTTGCTGGGGGAGGCCATTGACAGGGTGGTTCCGAGACACCCTATGTCTCCATCTTGTCACCGCAGGGCCCCTTGGTTTACTGACGGGCTGCGGTGTATGAAGCGAGTAGAAAGGAGGCTGGAGCGACGCTGGTGTTGGACTCGATCTGACTCTGACCAACTTCTCTATAGGGCCCATTTGCGGTCCTATGTTGAGGCTGTGAGGACAGCAAGGAGGGAGTTCCTTGCTGTCCTCATAGCGTCTGCAAAGTCACGCCTGGCGGAGCTGTTTCGGGTGGTGTGGGGGCTGGTCAGTCCAGTCTCCCTCCGCCTGGACAGGGACTTATCCCAGGCCCACTGTGAGGAGTTTGTCACCTACTTCGCAGACAAGATCGCTCAGATTCAGAGCGACTTTGATGGTGGATTAAGGGCAGTAGGTGGAGAGCGCGAGGTGATGGAGGCCCCGTCTGGTCCAACTTTGTGGGGGGAGTTTCAGGAAGTGACGTCAGTTGATGCGGTAGGTATCTTGGGGTCTGTGAGAGCCACCAGTTGTGAACTTGATCCATGCCCGTCCTGGTTGGTGAAAGCCTCCAGGGAGACGTTGGGGACAGTGCTGGCTAGGGTGGTTAACGCGTCCTTGCAGCAGGGGAGGCTGTCGCCTAGCCTCAAGCAGGCTGTGGTGTGCCCCCTGCAGAAGAAACCGTTGTTGTACGTGGACGCACTCGCCAGCTACTGACCTGTCTCTAACCTCCCCTTTTTAGGGAAGGTTATCCAGATCCAGGCACATCTAGATAGCATCAGTTTCCTGGTCCCTTTTCAATCTGGGCTCCACCCTGGCTATGGCACCGAGACAGCGTTGGTGGCCTTGGTCGATGATCTCTGTCGGGAGATGGATGCAGGATGTTTGACATTTCTCATCCTGCTAAATCTCTCGGCCGCTTTTGACACCGTGGACCATGGGCTGCAGTTGAGATGGCTGCGTGACCTGGGGGATCTGGACGGGACTGTTCTTGAATTGTTACGCTCATTCCTTTCGGGGAGAAGTCAGCGGGTAGTGTTGGGAGCTGAAACATCTTGCCCCTGCACTTTATCCTGTGGTGTTCTGCAGGGTTCTATTCTGTCTCCATTGTTATTTAATGTATATATGCAGCCCTTGGGTTTGGGGTGCGATGTCACCAATATGCTGATGATACTCAGCTGTACCTCTCGTTTTCAGCTGACCCAGACCCTGCTGTCTCATTGCTATCCCAGCGTCTAGAGGCCATGGCGGAATGGATGTGGCAGAGCAGATTGAAGCTCAACCCCGATAAGACGGAGGTAATGTTGGTGGGGAGAGCGAGGGAGGTGTCGGTCCCCCTGATTGGGGGGGTTTGCCCTCCCATAGCTCAGCAGGTTCAGAGTCTGGGGGTGATTCTGGATGCAGATCTCCGCCTGGAGCAACAGGTGGAGGTAGTGGCGAAGACTGTTTTCCGCCAGTTATATCTGGTGCAGAGGCTGCGTCCGTATGTCTCTGGCCCGGGCTTGTCCTCCCTCATCCATGCCTTCGTCACCTCGAGGCTGGACTACTGCAATGCGCTCTACGTGGGGCTGCCCTTGTTCCTGGTTCAGAGACTGCAGCTAGTGCAGAATGTGGCAGCCCACCTCCTTTCAGGGATGGGCCGTTGGGAGCACATAACACCTATGCTCCGTACTCTGCACTGGCTGCCAATAGTGTGCCGAAACAGGTTCAAGGTATTGGTGTTAATCTATAAGGCCCTTCACGGTCTGGGCCCCTCATACCTCAGGGACCGCCTCACCCTCCATGCCCCAGAGCGGCTCCTTCAGTCTGCCGGGGGAGCCTTCATGGAGGTCCCCCGTGTTAAGCGGGGGACCACAATGGAGAGGGCATTCTCGGTGGCCGGGCCGCACCTTTGGAATTCCCTCCCAGAAAAAGCTCGTCTGGCCCCGAGCCTTTTAACATTCCAGCGAATCTAGAAGACCTGGCTGTTCGCCCAGGCCTTTGGGGAGGGGGGGTTGGGGGGGTTATCTCCCACCACCTTTGTGTATTGTATTTTTTGCCCTAGCCGTGTTTTATTGTGTGATTTTAGGATTGTTTTAATATATTTCTATAATTGTATTTTATGTTTTATGTTAGCTGCCCCGAGCTGTTCTCAGGAGGGGCAGGATATAAATTAACATAATAAATATAAAATAAATAAATATATCTGCAGGACCGCCTCATCCTCCGGGTCCTGGAGTTACCCCTGCGGTTGGCTGGGGATGCCCTCCTCGAGGTCCCCTTGTTTTCCCGGGTGTCCACTATGAGGAGGGCATTCTCCGTGGCTGCGCCACTGCTGTGGAACTTGGCTGCCGGCTTCCCCTCTTTCCACAGACAATGTAAGACCTGGCTGTTCCGCCAGGGCTTTCCTGAGAGAGATGGGGTGGGTTGGACGGGGGGGGGGGGGAAAGAGGGTTGTTGTTTTTTATTATTGTAATCATTATTGTTTATTTTAATGTTTTAAAAATATTTTAAAGATGTTGTGAGCCACCCCGAGATGCCTGAGGCAAGAGGGGGGCAGCTGGGGCGGCTAACAGCATCAGATCATAAAAACCCAGACGATAGTACAATAAAAGATAAATAAAATACCCAACTCCCCCCTAACCCATGCCCCCACAAACCCTCCCATCTCATTCTCCAAATGTTTGGTGGAACAATACGATCTTACATAGCTGCCGGAAGGTGAGCAGAAATTAAGATGATCAGCATAAATTAAGAACAAAAGATGATATAATACTCTTCTGTTAGCAGTTAGAGAAGTATCAAAAATATTCAGTGGTAAGGAGTTGAATAAATTACTTTATGAAATGTGTTCATTTTTTATTCTGTCTCAAAAACTTTCTATTTCATATATATATATATCAAAGACTTGTGCGCTCTCTCTGAAATAGCAAGTCCTTGGTCGTTAATACACGGACAGGGGTGGGTGGGGGTGTTTCGGAATGGTGGGAAGTGAAGCCAGGCAGAGAGATCCCAGTCTGACTCTGGCCTCATGGTGCCAAGCAACTGGCAGAACAATAGAAATTACACTTTACATGAATCAGTTAGGCTCTGTTATGCCATGCCACAGCCTAGACAACACACACAACCCTTCAAAACAATCTGCAACTGCATGGAGAAATAAATCCCACCAAAACTTGGGAAGTGGATCCAGGCATAGAGATCCCTCCTCATGGTGCCAAGTGCCAACCAAGCAGCAGGAAGCAACATGGCACCCATTTTAAAATGTTTTTTTTAAACTGCATGGCATGGTAAAGGGTAACGTTACCCCATTCCCCCAGCATTGGCCCTATGGCCAGGACAGGCCAAACCATACCATACCATGTCAGGTCAGGCACTCCTCTCCCCTCCTCAGCAGATTACTTACAGATCCAGCAGCACTGTAGCATGCAGCACAACAAAATTCACCAAAGAGAATGGACAAAATGGCTGCAGTTCCCTTTTTTTTTGCCCTGCCAGCCAATTCAAAAGCTGACCATCTGACTTGGCCAACCAATCAAAACTTGCCATCTGGCTTACCATCACTCAACTGTCCCCTCCCATACCCCCTCCTACCAAATATGGCACTAAGTTTCATTTCCAGAAGAAGCTCAACTGTCCACCAGCCCCTCACGTGCGCAAAGGTTTCTGAAGTTTTCCGAATAATAGCCTTGGTTCTCAGAACTTCAGAATTCAGTCTTTTTGAACTGAATACCTTAATATTCGGCAAATTCCAAAGTTTTCTGAAGACTTCATTTCAGCCCTACTATGAACATTTTTACTGAAAGCAGAAAAAAATAAACCCGTGTCCTTTTTTTGCTATGTCAGTATGAAATGGTATGTTTCTAGATGACAACTAACCCAGCTGGCTGTTAAAGAATTGTTTATATTGCTGCTGATAATGCAATAAATGTTTATTTCAAAATACAGACCATCTGTTCGGTAAAGCATTGGCAGGTCTCAATATTTTATCAGTAAGAAGTATTTTAAAATATATATTTTTATCTATGTAACAACTTCACTGGGACTTTGAGTCAATTCTGGGTGAAAGAAAATTTGATTTTTAGTTGCAAAGTTCAGAAATTCTGAAAAACTTTATATTTCAAATGGCAGACAGGAACCTTCTTCTAGGACTTATTTGGCCTGTAAATTTTGGCTTAGCCGTAGAAGAAATCTGTACGCTCTTGGAATGATTAGGATACATCATTCAACCTTGTGATCTGCCACAAAATAACATCTAAAAAATTCCAATTACATGGTCAGAAATTACCCAGGCTTCATCAATTCAATAATAATTTAAGTAAGTTTAAGATTATTGCTGGAAAAGATGAGGTCCCATGCTACATATTCCATGGTTTGTGGACAAGGGCTGTTAACTATTTATGATATCTTATATAGGATATTTTTGCTACATCTCTGATCCAGGAAAATAAATTGTTACTCACTTGAATGGAATAAAAGTGTCTCTAACCATGAATTACTTCTGGGAAAATGACTATATTAGCATCATATAGTTCATTTGAAATTGAAATTGTCAATTGCATAGAGATAGCTGTGAGTGGTTAACACAGTAACTTTTAGAAGTTTGGCCTGCTTCCCTTCCAGCACTGGTTTCAATTTCTACAGTCCCTCTTTTGTCAACAGATTGTCTCCCTAATACTTATCCATCCCTGATCCCTAGCTACATGTATCCCATAGGAAATAAGGATTTCCAGTATCCTTTCTCCCACAGTAAGGAGAAGGGGGAGGAATTTAATAGGTTCATCTTGTTTTTTCCCACCACTGGTTAGTGTTCTCTTCACTCAATACTGGGTACACCCACACAAGACATTATCTTGAGTTGGACATCCTTACTTCAATTTGGGCACCAATGCAGTGGCTCATTTATCTGGTGGCCACCAGAAGTTCACCCCACTCCAGGGCAGGACTGGCACCTGGCTGCTATACTCTGCGTCTTGGAAAAAAACATCAGGTACATCGCTGGCGCTATATAAATGCTAATAAATAATAATAATAAGACAGTGTGTAGCAGCCTTACCCAGAGCAGGGTAAGGCTGCCCAACTCAAGGTAGTGCGCCATCACTCATGAGCCCAGTCCCTATCTGACATGCCCCGGTGCAGCGCGTGCTGGCGCCATTCCCACATGGCTATGTCATGTCCGGGGCAAGATAGTGGGTAGGACAGGGAGGGTGGGTGAGGTAGGTCTGGGCATTCACATGTGTCACCAGCACCTTGGCCAATCCTGGGGCATAACAAGGCAGCCAAGAATGGCCTGCCTGGTTTCTCGGGGGGGCGGGCGGGGGGAGACTGTCTTCCCTGGTCTCCATGCTGGCTGCTGTGATTGCCCACTCTGGGGCGCATGGGGGATCAGGCCCTCCAAGCTGATGTGGCTTCACCCATTGCTTCAAGATTGCTCCTTCCTCAAGACATTTACATTACTTTTAGTATCCAGCAAATACCAAAAAGCCACAGCTGGATTATAAAAACTAAGGATTTAACCATGAAACTAAGGGTTTTACAGGGTGTATGAAACATAAATTTCACACTAAGTATTCTGGGCCTTAAAGGTGCAGGATGAAGTTGTAGGCCATCCTGGGCCCTGCCTAGCTGCGGGACCGCCTGCCCCCCCTCCCCCAAGTCCTCTGCAGTTGGCCAGGAACACCCCGTTGGAGGTCCCCCAAGTTCAGCAGGGGAGCACACTGGAGAGGACGTTCTCAGCCATGGTGCCCTGTTTGTGAATCTCCCTCCCGACAGAAGTCAGTCTGTCCCCTCCTTCAGGCACCAATGTAAAACTTGGCTTTTCTGTCAGACTTTTGGTGGAGGGTGGGGGGATTTGGGGGGGGGGAGGGTTTTATGACCACCGTTTTGTACTTTTAGTGTTTTATTTATATATATATATATATTTGTTATTGTACTGCCATGAGCGGTAGGGGGCGGGTTATCAAACTTTGATAAATAAAATAATAAATAAATAAAACCAGCGGATAAAACCATATTGATTATGAAATAGAGGTATTCTGTATATACATAGTAGTATTCACTTAAACAATTCTTCTGATCTAGTCACTTTGCAAAATACTCTGCAATACTCTAGGCACTCTGTTCTCCCTCACACTGATGTAAAAGAGAGACTCCACTGAAGTCAATGTGCTATTTCAGTAGAAACTTAGGACAGGATAAATACGCTATTTTAAAAAATGAAATTAGCTCATTTATCATAGGGATAAGCAGCTCGTCTATTCTAAACCTGGTAAAATTGAGTTTGTTTCTCTAATTCTGTTGAGAGTATCTGGGTGAAAATAAAAGGTGAAAGAAATAAAAACAATTTCATTGTTCAAGTCTACTACAGACTGCCAAACCAAGCAGAAGACTTGGATGATTCCTTCCTAAAACAGACTGCAGGTCATTCAAGGAGGCAGGAAGCAGTAGTAATGGGGGACTTCAATGCCTCAATATCTGTTGGAAGATAAATTCTGCTAAGCAAGGAACATCCAGTAAATTCTTGTCTTGCTTTGCTGACAACTTCTTCTTTCAGAAGGTGGAGGAATGAATGAGGGGGTCGGCTATCCTAGACTTGATTGATCCTAACCAACAGGGAAGACTTGGTCAATGAGGTGAAAGTAGTGGGAACTTTGGGGGGAAGTGATCGTGAAATGTTGGAATTCATGATCTAAAGAAAAAGTAAAGATGAGCATAGTTAAACATGTACTTTGGACTTTAGGAAAGCTGATTTGAATAAACTCAGAGAAAATGCTAGGTAGGATCCTATGGTTAGATAAACTAAAGGAAAAAGGCATCCAAGTTGGATGGGAGTTTCTGAAAAATGAGATACTGAAGGCACAATCACAAACAATTCCAATGAGAAAGAAAATGGGAGCAATCTAAAGAAACCAATTTGGCCACACAAAGAGCTTTCTGATGAGCTGAGAATTAAAAAGGACATGTATAAGAAATGGAAGATGGAACAACTCACGAAGGATGTATACAGACAAGTAGCTCAGACTTGTAGGAATGGTGTCAGGAAGGCAAAAGCACAGAATGAGCTGAGGCTAACAAGGGATGCTAAGAACAACAAAAGGGGGTTTTCTGGTATATTAGAGGTAAGAGGAAGAAAAAGGAAGTGGTAGGTCCACTGCTCGGTGAAGATAGATAAATGTTAACAGGTGACAAAGAAAAGGGCAAACTACTCAACTCCTATTTTGCCTCCATCTTCTCCCAAAAGGGAAACTGTGTCCAAGCTGGCAAAAGTAGCATAAATGATGAGGGGAAATGATTGCAGCTCAGGATAGATAAAGAGTTTGTCAGAGAATACCTAGCTACTCTAAATGAGTTCAAGTCTTGTGGGCCAGATGAATTAAATCCTAGGGTACTGAAGGAACTTGCTGACGTACTTTCAGAACATCTGTCTATCTTCTTTGAGAACTTTTGGAGAACGGGTGACGTGCCAGAAGACTGGAGATGGGCAAATGTTGTCCCTATCTTCAAAAAGGGGGGAAAGGAGGATCTGGGAAACTATAGATCAGTGACCATGACATCGATACCTGGAAGTATATTAGAACAGATTATAAAGCACTCAGTCTGTAAGCAGTAATTACTAGAAGCCAGCATGAATTGGTCAAGAATAAGTCATGCCAAACTAATCTTATCTACTTTTTTGATCAAGTTACTAATTTAGTGGATCATGGGAACACCGTGGACATAATATATCTGGATTTCAGCAAAGCATGTGACAAAGTTCTCCACGATATCCTTGTTGAAAAACTGGTAAAATGTGGGCTAGATGATAATACCATTTGGTGGATTTACAGCTGGTTAAATAACCATACTCAAAGAGTGCTCATCAATGGCTCCTCGTCAATCTGGGAGGAAGATTTAGAGCATGGTGCCACAGATGACGCAAAACTGGGAGGGATAGCTAATTCCTTAGAAGAAAAATAAAAGTCAAAATGATCTTGATAAGCTGGAAAACTGGACTGAAATTAACAAAATGACGCTAAACAGAGATAAATGTAAAGTTCTGCATTTAGGTAAGAAAAATTAAATGTACAAATACAGGATGGGGGATACCTGGCTCGGCACCAATACTCATGAAAAGGATCTGGTCTTGGTTGATCACAAACTGAACATGACAGTGTGATAGGGGTGTGCATGTTGTTTGAGCTATTGCAATAACAAAAATGACAAATAACGAAAATAGAAAGGAAAACAACATTTTATTTTTGGAAAAGGGGGGAAAACTGAAAAACATATTTCCAGCTATAACTTGTTTGTTCCTCATTCAATTCTGTTGAAACCTGGGGAGACTGTACCCCCCAATGGCGGGCACTATGTGTACCAAATTTCAAAGCGATTAGATAAAGGGAACCGGTTTTAGAAGCAATTGAATGTTGTGATTTTAAGAAAAGCTCCATACACATTCACGACTATAACTTCTTTATCTGCCATTCAATTTGCATGATATCTGTAAATATTATGTTCCTCCACAAGCTTAACACTCCTGCTAATTTTCAGAAAGATTGGATAAAGACATGGTATAAGACATTAACTTGAAAATACATTTCCAGCTGTAACATTTTGATATTCCATGCTGTTTACAAGATATTTGGCAGGAATGTATCACATATCTTCCGTCATTTCAGCCAGACTACAGGACAATTTGATAAAGGGACACAACTCTATAAGCAATTGATATTGTCCCTGTGAAGACCATTATTCAGATAAATAACAGCACATACAGTGTCAGTCAGAGGCAGGCACCTGGAACGGCAAGGTGAGAGAGGCTGTAGGAGGAAGGATGTGGAGCAACCCAAAAGGCTAACAGACACATTCATTGGCCAATTACTGCATGCTTCTAGCTTTACAGGACCAATTGGTAGTGGCTTCTAGGCGGGCATAGGGGGAAGCCCTGAGGCGGGCATAAGGAACATAACTGGGACTTTGAGGATAGCATCCCAGCAATCAGGAGACATAGTTTACACATCCAGGCTGGCCAATTATCATCACAATCACATCCTGCAGCACTGTGACAGAGGACATAAGAGAATCTCTATTGACTCTTTCCTAAACAGATGCTTCTGACTTCCCAGTAACAAGTGGGGGAAAGATGTTGGGATGGTCACAGCACAGAATGAGGATATTTGTTTGACATTTCTGCTGGCCAACTGGCATCACAAATGGATCTTATACCACAGTGACACATAAGAGAATCCCTGGAACAGGCTCCTTCTCTGCATATGCTGTACAGGCATATAAAATTGGGACCCTTTATCACATCTTTCTGATATTTGGCAAAGATGATCGTAAAAGTGTGATATACAATCGTGCCAAATTTCATGTACAGTGGTTGGACTACAAAGTTGTTACACTCAGACATATATTTATATTTTAATTGCTTATACCTCCAGGACCATTTATCCAATCCTTCTGAAAGTTGGCAGAGCTAGTAGATATGGGAAGGGGTATAAACGTACCAAGCTTCATCTACATTGAATGTGAGACAAAGAAGTTATAGCTACTAATGTATATGAAGATTTTTGCAAAATAAAATAATTCAACTGCTTTTAAAATTGGATTCCTTTATTCACTCATTTTGGAGTTTGGTACACATAATGTCTTGCACATTGGAGGTATATTCACCGCAGGCTTCAGTCAAATGTAGTGAAAAACAAAAATGTTACAACCAAAAATGTGTTTTCCATTGAAACCAATGGAAAATGAAAAGAAAAAGAAAAAGAAAATGACATAGTTAATGAAAATGAAAATGACATGGGCCCCTGGTGCACAACTCTACAGTGTGATGCAGCTGCACAAAAAAGGCTAATGCTGTTTTAGGCAGCATTAACAGAAGCATTGTTTCCAAGTCACAAGAAGTAATAGTTCCACTTTATTCTGCACTGGTCAGACTTCATCTGGAGTACTGTGTCCAGTTCTGGCCACTGCACTTTAGCTGGGTATGTTTAGCCTGGAGAAGGGAAGACTAAGAGGAAACATAATAGTGGTCTTTTAATATCTGAAGGGCTGTCACAGAGAGGATGGCAAAGACTTGTTCTCTCTTGCCCCTGAAGGCAAGACTAGAAATAATGGGTTCAAATTACAAGAAAGTGGATTTCAGTTAAACATCGGAAGAACTTCCTAATGGTAAGAGGTGTTTGACAGTGGAGTAAATTACCTAGGGAGGAGGTGGACTCTCCTTCACTGGAGGTTTTCAAACAGAGGCTGGACGGCCATCTGTCAGGGATGCTGTAGCTGTGGATTTCCTGCACTGAGCCAGGGGTTGGACTAGATGACCTCTGATGTACCTTCCAACTCTATGATTCTATTTTCTATGTTCACTGAAATTAATTTAGTTACAAACACCTAAGTCTATTATGAAAATGTGAAGGCTGAGTTTTCACTTTTTGCAGGTAATGAAACTCTTTAAAAGGCTGAGGGTAGCCTGGTTGTCAAGGAAGTCTAGGGTGCAGGAGGGTTTGGTTGCAGATATACTCTTAAAAGCTCATTTCAGTGCTCCCAACTCCTAGGAATGGGATGGGATAGGAAGCGATTGCCAGCAACTTCTGGTGTTTTCAAGATGAGAGTTCATTTTGTAGATGAAACATTATTTCTTTTCTTTCAGTTGAAGACTTCAGCATTTGCTGGTAGAAAGCTGAGTAATAACTTGGCTTGATAAGATCTTGGGATAATATAACTAAAGTTAAACATTGAAGCTAAATACAATAGTCTGGTTGCTATAGCTCACAAAAGGGGTTCTGGGTTGTACATCCTATTCAAATATGAGATTTCTAACCTGAATGAAATTTGCTTTGGATTAGTTCCATGCTGAATATGAAGTAATTGTACTCCCGGGGAGCAAATTATACTGCCAATACTACAAAAGCAGGCAATTTCAAGGTATCCCATGCTACAAGATCATTTCATAAGCCTGCTAAGGCTTTTAACTGAAGTCCTTTTTACACAAGACGGTACCACTCACCCCCACGCAGCGTGGGCATGAATGGTACCGTCTCGTATAAATCCTGCAGCCGGTGAGTGGGGGTGCGCGTGCACTCCCGCAAAACACACATCCCCACTCACCCAGCAACTGGGGAAAATAGAGGTTCCTTCATGTGTGGGGATGCGTGGGGGTGCACCCATGTGCACTGCCTCCCACACGCCGCCCATGCTGCGGCGCACACACACCCCAGCCACACAACTGCGGCCCGTGTAAAAAGGGCCTGAGAGAGCTCCATTTGAAAGACTGGGTGGCAGGGTGGAGGAGAAGAAAATGAGAATAAGATACACCAATAGTTATCACACACACACCGCACATAGGAAAAGATAATTTAAAAAGCAGAGGATGAGATTCTAAGAAGAGAAAAAATAATTTAAAAAAATTGTTCAGATGTAGGAATGTGAAGTATCCGAATAATTACTTTTGAAGGGAAAGCAGTGAGCGGTTTTCTTATTTGATATATTCAGATATAAATAGTGGAATAAAAATCCCAAACCCCCAAGCTCCCAGGTTTTTGTTTAATAATTAGGCAGTAATCATCCCTAAAATTCATAGGAATGCACAAAGAAAGCTTGTGCATTCTGACAAGAATTGTGTGCTGCCATAAAAATTTCAAATGTTTTACCTGAATAGTTAAAATGAGCAGTCACTATTTAATTACTATAACCTCCTCACTGGCCTCCCCCGCTCCCCTTATCTCCGTTCAAAACTCTGCTGCCAGGGTCATCCACCTCGCCCATTGCTTCGACCACGTGCAGCCCCATCTCTCTTCACTGGCTCCCCCTTCCTAAACAAGCTCCTAGTCTTCACCTATAAAGCTCTTCATAACCTTGCTCCCCCCAACCTCTCTGCGCTAATTTCCCTCCGTACTCCAGTCCGTGAACTCCGCTCCTCCTCTGTCCCCTCTCTCACCCTCCCACACCTCCCCTGATCTCCTAACCACTTTCATCCCTTCTCCCTAGATGCCCACCAGGCCTGGAACTCCCTCCTTGTCCACATCCGCCTCACCCCTTCCTTCGTACCTTCAAATCCCTCCTCAAGACCCACCTCTTCCGCTATGCCCTCCCCGACTCGTTGCTCTCCTCACCTAACCCCTGCTGATACCCTCCATCCAGTATAATCTGTTACCTGAGGTCTGTGCACTCATATCCTCATCACACAGAGCAGCCAGCCATCATTCTCGATGTAACCAAGCCATGCACGTGCACCTGAGACCTCGCATTTTTGTGAATGTTACACTCCTTGTCTCTCCCTCTGTTCCCCTTCCTCCCCCCACCCCCCACCCCCCCATCTCTCAGATTGTAAGCCCTAGGGCAGGGGCCATGTCTATTCCATTACTTTGTAAAATACTAGCACCACATTGCTGGCACTATATAAATGCTTGATAATAATAAATGAACAAATAACTAACACACTATTTTCTAAAAATCAGTATGTCACATTTGGTACCTTATTTAATATTCCCTTTTTAGATACCATTCCATATCTCTTTCACAATAAAAATACTGTACAGTTATTATTTCTGCCTTACTCATTCTCAGCTTGAATCCATGACGTTTGGATACCCTCTGAAAATTAGACAAGTGGCATGTAATACACTTGTCTAATTCATGCAATATAGAAGGGTGGGATAGAAATTTAAATAAACAAACAAACAAACAAACAAACAGGCCATAAATAAATAAATAGGGGTGGGAAGGGGTTGGAGGGGATTCTTTGAAGTTTTTAATGGGCGTTTTATTGTATTTTATGTATGTTATGTAAGTTGCCCTGAGCCTTAGGGGAAGGGCAGGATAGTAATTCAAATAAATAAATAAAAAATAAATAAATAAAAATAGGGGTGGGAAGTTCGGATTCAGATCAGTCCATAACTGCATGGAATGGGCCATAAAGGATTCATCTGTACATAACCGAAACAGTGCAAGAAGCCTGTTTTGGTTTGTTTCTAATCTACAGAAGAATTTTTTTTAAAAAAATAAATGATTGCAACATGCGTGACATGGCTGATGGACCATTCCGTGCATTTGTGACCTTTTCCAAAATGGTGGTGGCAGCGTTGGTGCCATTTTTGAAAAAGGCATCTGGTCTGCGTATGCACAAAATGGCCACTCTAAACTGGTTGCCTTTTTCAAAAATGGCAGTGACACTGCTGCTGCCATTTTGGAAACAGTGTGCATGCGCAGAACGGTCATTTTGTGTATGTGCAAACTGGCTGCTCATTTCCAAAATGGTGGCAGCTTAGAAAAGGGTGTGCATGTGCAGAATGATCTGGCAGCAGTTTTGCACATGCACAGTAATTTTTTAACATTTTAAAATTGTAATACAAAATTGTATTTAAATCCAGAAATTTAGGGATGCGAAATGAAAGGGAACCGAATATGCATTTGCAAATGAAAGCCTGCCCCTAATACACTATACAGACATTCTACCAATAGGCCCTACTTCTCATAATCAATCCCAAGACATGGGTTAAGTTGTGTGGAGGCTCCTACAATGCCACTCTACCTAAGAATTTAAGCTACAGTCCTTTTCCAGGTGAAAACAGCACTGATATTAAGTGTACCGTGTATTGAAAGGATAAAGGAAGAGAGATAATCAGATTATTAATTTTTTTGAAGAAAACAGTTTAGCAGCCTTACTATGGAATGTCTAGTTCATGGGCCAAATCTGGCCAAAGCTGTTTTTCTTTTTTTTTTCTTTTTAATGTATCTCTTTTCAAGCCCTGTTTCTGGCCCATGGATCCAGTACCTGTTCTCAAGCACTGAGAGAGGCAATTTAGGAGAATGAAGCAGAGATGAGGCATCTGCTTAAGGACAGCAAATGGATCCATGACCTAGGATCATGACACAATCCATCCTCAACTCCTCCTATCCAGTCTAGAGCACGTACCAATTTTCAAAGCAACCCACAGGAGGGGAAATGTTCTCCACCTCTAATCTATCAATATAAATATCTCTATTACAAGCAACCTTCAAAAGACTGCCACAGAAAGTACGTAGCCTTTGACCACCATGTAACTTGATGATACATAAAAGATAGCTGAAGGCAAGTGAATTATTTTTTTAAAAGTTGGGGTTGGGATTTTCAAAAGTATTCAGTATTGATTTAACTCTGGGGCTACTGAAGTCAATTGTAAATCATGAGACTTTAGTGAAGTCAACACTGAGTTCTTTTGAAAATACCACCCCAGGAAAATAAATCTGCTGTCCTTTAATGAACATTGCATTACAGTTCTGCATTCAGGTAACTGGATACATCTGTTGGTAATAACAAGTGTAGGTTATTCTCTTCACTTGACATTCCCACAACAAGAGTGGGCCTCCAAGTTGATGGTTTCACTAATTCCCAACAGTCCCTCTGCTTTTCCCCAACCGCTCCACAAATTTAAACTAGTTCTGTTGGGAAGTATGATATCATTATAGAGGAATCATGGCTGAGGCAACAAATAGAATGAGTTTGCAAGAAGAAAACAAGGCAAGAGCTGAAATAGAAACACAATGCCCTAAGGAACAAAAGATAGAAGACCACAAAAGATTTGTTCTATTTCTGTCTCCACCACATAAGGATACACTTAAGTCTTTTTCAAAAGAGGGAGCTATGGATAGATGTGAATTATCTGGCTGTTTGGCTTATCTTTTCTCTAGAATTTAAACATTAAATGAAGAGGGAATCTGCATTTGTCCAGAGCAGGGGATTATGTCACAGATAAGTGCTCATCAACCGTTCCACACTCCTGGTGCTGGGGAGGTATCTATATGCAGTCAGGGAGATAGAACTGTGTGTCATAGGTGACACTCTCTCTAGTCCCTATGGAAAGAAGATAATCTGCACATGAAGAGAGTTTTCCTAAACTGTGTAAATCAGCTGCAGTGTAAAGACTTGATTTATGTACTTTGCCTATTCTTTTTAAAAAAAATATTTTTACATAGATCGTCTGTGCGACTCTTAATAGAAATGGGTTCCAATCAATGCAATAAATGCAAAAATAAATATAGACTATCCATTCCCAAAGTGGCAGATCAATTAAGTACAGAGGCCCCACCCAAAGGCTTCAATGAGAGCTTTTTCATTGACATCAGAAGGTTTTGGATCAGACTACAGCTGAGCTCTCATGTGTGTGCACAAAATAAAATATGAGCACAAGGAAACAATTTTGTCTTGACTTACTCTCAACAAATGAGGTCTGCAAAAGATTGCCAGAACACAAGTTTTAGAGCAGGCCCATATCTTCTACACTACATGTAGCTTCCATATAGCTACGCTCATTATCTTCAGCTTCAGAGTCCATTTTATTACATCAAGGAAGTGCCTTTTATCTGAAGATTTCAAAACATTTTAGTTTCCACTAGAAAAGCTCATTACATTTTCATAGAGAGAGCTTCTCTTAATAAATCAAACACATGAGTGCTGATATTATACTAAGGGTAAAACCAGAAGTGATGGCCATGTAGCAGAGACCCGGCCCAGCCTGGGGAGGAAAACCGCAGCGGACACAGTCCAGACTGGGGTGCCACTGCCAAACAAGCGTGTGCACAGCTGGGGCACCAGGGAGAGCAAGGAGAACCAATGTGCGGCTGGCCAGCTCTCCTTCTGTGCTGCATCCAGCCCCTCACCATGATGAGCAGCCATGGAGGCCAATGACAGTCAGCCATGGCAGACCCAACCCAAGTCAGGTTGGCGGCCCACCAACAAACATGATAGCCCGGTGTGGCCTGGTTTCGTTCGGTGTGACTTTGGAGGTTTTCTGAGGTCAGAGCCATGGTTAGTTGCCAACATGGTCTGGGGCAATCCCAGGCCAACATCAGGCAACACCTGCACAACCATGCAGGTGAGGTCTGGGCCACAGTGTGACAAAGTGGGTCACAGACACATGTTTTTACCCTAAGTCATCTACTTCTGCAAAATTCTAACTTTATTTAATAAATTTATTTATTATCAAAATTTGTAACCCATCCCCTCCTGCCTAGTGGCAGCTTGGGGCGGCGAATAGCATATAATAAACCAATATATAAAATACATTCATAATAAATAAACATCAATTAAAACCATCGATAAATAAACATCAAAACAGAATTCAGAGAGTGACACTGAAGAGAGTATTAGTTCTCATAAAACATGTCTAAATCTAGCTTCATTTTTAAAAACAAAAAATCGTGTGAAGTTGGCATAGCAGAGTGGCTAATGCCAGCCTTTCTCCAGGGTGTTTGGAGGACATGTGCCCTTTAAGAAATGCCTGAGAGCTGCAGGTGAGCAAGCAGCAGGGGTTAAAAGATCAGACAGGTGAACAGTAAAGAGGTCACCTGGGGCACGAGTGAGCCCAAGAGTCACGAGGAAGTAAGTGGCTCAGGTAGCAGCTAGAACAAGGGAACAAGGAAGGGGGCTGTGGGAAAGTGAATGCTGTAGCCTACCTTGGAGAAAGACCAGGTACGTTTTGGACTCAGACCAGAGGGGATTCTCACCTGTGGGGTGGTTGGCGAGCCAAAACACTGGCAGAGAGGCCACAAGCAAGCATTACAGGAAACAGCTGGGAGCCAGAGTGCCACTGCTTGAAATTAACAAGACAGCAACGCGCTGAGATGAGTGGTCGCTTAGACAAAAGCAGAGCGAGAAGCGCTCAGAGGATCTCGGGACAGGTTAGCCTGGGACTAGGGTTTGAGCATAGCCATGGGGGCCATGGTTGGACCCCAGAAAAGCAAGGCCAGCAGACCCCAGGACAAGAACTGCACGGACAGACCAGAAAAAAAATGGACAGCAAAGTCAGGTTGGGAGCAGTAGGCTCACCTGACTACAGGTACTTTGGGGGACACAAGGGCTTTTTTGGGGGCACTAGCAAGCTTGACAGTGGGGTCAGGGAACAGCCCTTTAACAGTTGGGTTTACAGAAAAAAAAGTAACTTTGTAAATGTAAAATAAAAGGTTATGATATATATTTATTTATTACTGTTAGTCATGAAAAACAATATTTTACCCACCTTTATCTGTAGTCTTCCATTTTCTTTTCAACCTCTTAACGTCAATTGCAATTTTTCAGACTCAGAGTATACTTAGGCCATGACCCTGCAAACACTTATGGACTTGTATAACTTAGAGCATACAACTTATCCCAATGGGCTTATTTATAAGTGCAGGATCCTACTGTCACTGTGGCCGATCCCAAGCCCCTTGTGTGCTGCCGCACGGTTTGTGCACACTCTGTAGGTCCTTTGCTGGGGGTGTGCATGTGGCATGCACACACACACTGCATGTACTCCACGCGCCAGCTCACAGGGCTTGGGATCTGCCCCATTGAACGCAAATGCAGAGACTCAAAGTGTCACAGAGCCATGCCAAATAGTCTGTGTAGCAGCTCATCTCTAACAGTGGCGGTATCAGTGGCTAATAGTTAAGAGTAAAAACAACAACCGCTAAAATAGAAAGTTATGGGGAATATGGAGAACATTTCTTTCTGCCCCTCACCAGTTAGTAAATTAAAGCATGAGTGTTAAAATTCCGTGTATAATATACATTTATTCGATTTAGATGTACTGTCAGATATTTTTACAGGTCCTTTACCTGTCTTCCTAAGCTTCTTAGACTGAATATTTTGTGGCAATGAGTTCTAAACGCCATTTATACATTGTGCCTAAGATTTTCAAAGATGCTTACAAGAATCAGTCAAAATCCCATTGCATTTGAAAACCCTATCTTGTATAAAAAGGTTGATTAGTTTTATCAGTATAATGTCTATTATGTGGGTGTTTGAGCTATGGTCACAGCTCAGGTGAAGATAAGCTGTCTCTACCTGATTGTGGATTGTTCTATGGCGGCAAACATAAATGTAGATAGTCCTAGGGTCTATCTTAACTAAAGGTAGCCTGTTCCCCTACTGTCTAGGGACAAAAGTGCTGTGCCACTGCCTGTCCTAGCCACACCCCGATATACCCTTCCCACCTCTCAGGTATTTCCTTTCCTCTATTTCTAGGTTACGTCACAACCTTGGGAGAGCTGTTCCCACTGTGCTCGTGGATAGGTGAATCCTCAACCAGAATGTTCAAAAGCAATTTATGCCTCTTCCTTAATAATGAATGGTATAGAACAGGTAAAGCAAGTACTTCTATTTACCCTTTCTAGTAATACAAACATCCTACTTAAGAGCACTGGGAGAAATTTTCACCTCTACTCTAGCCTTTCTGCCTGTGCAATCCCATTCTGAAACTTAAGTATAATCTCATGATCCAGACACTACCAAAGACAGTTCAAAGCATATCAGTCAAGTGGCAACCACATCCAGAGATGCTAAGACCCTCGTTGGGACCCTGACCCACAGTCTGGAAACCTCAGTTCTATCATGTTCAACTTTGTCTTCTCTCTCTAAAAAAACAAGTCATGTTGGGTTGTTCATC
Organism: Sphenodon punctatus; assembly: GCA_003113815.1. Taxonomy (NCBI): domain Eukaryota; kingdom Metazoa; phylum Chordata; class Lepidosauria; order Sphenodontia; family Sphenodontidae; genus Sphenodon; species Sphenodon punctatus. Next base: position 4,575,020 of record QEPC01015474.1, on the reverse strand, counting down.
TTTGTCACCCATTTCTGCTAAGTATTTTTGATTGATAATTAAACACAATGTAAGTAAGTGTGCACCATCAATTAATGTAATGAACAGCATGAAATATTTTCAAAATTATTTTCTATTACTTTTGCCATTGACTTAAGAGGAACAGGATTGGGGCTAAGGTTTCAACAGCTACAGCAGAAGTTGATCTTCAACCAGAATCTTTTAGCTTTATCATCTAGAACTGGGGATCACCCTGGGTATATCATGCCTCCATCCCCATCCTGACCAGCAGCTACTGTTTGGCAAAAGTAAAGTCTGTTGTGTCAACAACAAAGAGCTTATGACAATTAATGTTAAGGTTCAAGCATAAGAGCCATGACAAATAATGTATCAAATTTTAATAGTTTACATAACGAATTTCCTGACAATAATCTTCCATGAAAGTAATGCCACTGAAAATCAGTAGAAAACTCATTGCAATATAAAGTTCACATAATGTTGGTAAAACATTTCCCATGGGAAAGGTTAATTGCAAATTTTGGGAAAGGCGTCCAAACAACAAGTTGCATTAAAGAAAAAACCACACACACTTAAAATTTAAACACAGACAAAGCCACAAAAAATGCGTCAAACAAAGGGGTTAAAATGTGACTGTATTTCATGCAGACACCAAGACACAGTAATATAATTAATTACCAGACAAATTATAGGTTATTTAGTCTTTTAACTATACAGACAATATCCAAATGGAGAATTTTACTCAAAATTTAATACAATCAATACATGAATCTTCTCTGAGGAAATATCTAAATTGTGCTGAACAGTGAGTCTGCTATTACAATTCTCCTTTATTACATTGTCTGGATAGCGGTGTAAATTATCAGTTGTTTGCAGAAAGGGCATTACTTTCTCCCAAAGTTTTGAAGGATGAACAACATATGGTAAGATTTCAGTTAATGAAACATTAAACATGTTGCATCAGTAAAAGAGGTAGTCTGACGTTTGACAAAATGCAGCAGCAGTGGAAAAGGTATAAGAAAGTAGTTGGCTTTGAAACCCAAGATTTCTGGTCCCGAATTCCCTTTTAATATAAAAGGTTAACTTTAAAGATATAAATAATTTTATACACTACAAAAATAAATGAATGCAGACACTTTTATGAGACATAATGGGATTTTTTCAATAAAATGAAAGCAAATAAATATTTTTACTTTATGCAAAATTAACCTGTTTCTGCCACTATTTATGTTAATAGGAACATTGCATTGTCTTCTTTGGGAGTGGGACTAGGACTTCTTTTTTGTTTGTTTTTTAATCACTTCCATTCATTAAAAATAGATTTCTTCTTCCACTAGAGCAAAGACAGAGATCTTTTTCTGAACGCTTTTCTGGAGTCAGTCACTAAAGGAAAATTTCTGATGCACCAAAAAAATCACATAATTTTGTCTCAGCGCTTTATAACCTGTGTTGACATTGGAATTTTTTAAAAAAACAAGCTAAAAATGAGCACATAATCACATGAATACACTGATTTCTGGATCAATCTTTGGGGACATGCTTTTTGTCTATATTAAGTGAATTGCTGCTGTACTAATAATACAGTATGTTTGAGAGTTGTTGGAGATATAAAATCTTTCTGGAGCTAGGAAGGCTCCCGATTAGAGAGGTCTGGATACAGGGGTTTCTTATATAATACTAATGATAGAAAAATGCATCAATACACATTCTCCTTCCTTGGATGTTTTCAAAACACATCTGGAAAAACATCTGTTTCAGCCAGATAGACCGCTGCGGCTGCCTGTCTCGGGGAGGGCGGGCAGGCGGGCGGCCGGGGACGCAGGGGGCGGGGCCGTGCGGCCGCATGCTACGTCGCACAGCCCCACCCCTTCTGGGAGGGGGGGGTTGCCCAACAGACATGACAAGCGGCAGCATTGACCCTGGGCCATGGTTCGGCGGTCCCCACGGCTGGGGGCAAAGGGGCGAACGTCTGTTGGTGTGCCCCTTGACCCCGCCCGTGGTCCGAACCACCCCACGGCCCAGGGTCAATGCTGCCACCCATCACGTCTGAAATCACCCTGAGTCTCCTTTGCTGTATGCAAAGTATCTAGTGCAGTCAGTCCTCAACAGATAACTATATATCATTTTATAGAGATTCAAAATTTGTCATAAGATTCCTCATGGTAAGAACTGAAAAATTATGGAATAATATTCCACATATAAAATTCCAATTACTATGGTGGTTCAGCGGCTCCTTAACATTTTCAAGCTTGCTGGCTCTTGCTGGTGATGAATAGAGAAATAAACAACATTTTCCCTGGATGAAGCAGTTCATTAGGTTGTCTTAAGAGGCACTATGTTGATCTTCCCATAGGCATGGCAGGGTGTAGATGTCATGGCTGCAGTGCACTTGCTTTAAATACACTTGCTTTCAAGCTGTCTTTCCTCATCTTACCCCTAGGCTGTGCCTTCTGAGTCGGAGGGTGTTTTTAAATGAGATGCTACCACGCATGGCCACCACGGAGCCACACAACTGCCCGCCTGTTTGAAGCTGGTGTGGGGGAATGTGCACTTCTGTGAGTCACGCAGCACCCACTCATGACCACTCACGGGGCACTGCCAAAAAATCAAATACGCACCATGTGGATTAAGCCAAAAAAGTGCATGGCAAGGGGTGGCTATGCAGCCCCTACCTGTATGAACTGGGGTGGCCAGCCATACCATCAGACCAGTTCCCCACTCATAGACACAGTGGGTGGGGGACACAGCCATTGCAAGTCACAGGAACTGGCTGCAATTGCCCGGTTCCCCAGTGCACACGCCAGGGATATATCAATTTCAAAGGCCAGCCTGGCACACTTCCCCCATCCCCATGGTCAGTGCCAGGGGGAGTGCATGGTGACTGCCATGGTAGCCATACTGGGAGCCTCCCATTAGAACCCCTCCCCACGCATTCCACGTGAGTAGCTGCTCTGCAGCTGTGTTACACAGCGCCCACGGACCCCCCTCCCCAACGCTTGCTCATTTAAAGACACCCCGAGTCTCTACTTTGAACAGGCAGGTAGTTGAGAGTTCCCAACGCAGCAGCAATGAGGGCCATATTGCACCAAATACAAAGTGATTCTGAACAGTGCTCTGCGAAGGGGAATTTGGAATGGCATACTGAATGTCATCAAGTTAAGATCTGTTGTTGTGTGTGCCATGTTAAAAAGCCTAACACCACAGGGATGTGGAAGCATGAAAAAATAAAAAAAACAATCTTTAAAAGAACAAATGTATTCTTAGCAAAGTGATAAAATGCCATGGTATTTCTTCTTGGCATGCTACACTGTGGCATATGGACTCCATACTTTTATCTTTTAAGTTTTTAATTCTTCTACAGTGTTTTGGATGGCTGCCTGGATCCTGTCACAGAGGAAACAAGGGAAGACTTAAAGGAAAACATTCTAGATATAGGCACCATATTTACCCCTGGTGTAATGCCAATAAAATTGGTTACATCAGAAATGAATGTTACCCTTGCACACTATATACTTGTCAAACCCAGAGATACTGTGGTACTCAAGAATATACCTGAATATATTGGATGAGCTGATGTATCTACAAATTAGACCCAAATATTAATGCCACCAGGTTAGTGGAATAAATATATTAACAAACTTATTTTTTTAAAAGGGATAATTATATTATTTAGCACTGGTATTTACATATTTTCAATTCACTGTAGAATAACTGAAGTTATAAAGAGTCTATGCAGAGCATTTGTATGTTGGACTGTCACCTGATTATTACTTGCCAGCATACAAATGAGTTCTCTCTGTTTTCTCTGGGCATTGAAACAGACTGAACAAAGGCAGATCATCATCCAGGCCTCTTGTAACTTCATGATGTGAGAGCTAACCAAGAGGCTGCTGGCATGCATGATTACAGACTTCCACACAGTCAATCTTACAGAGCTTAATAGAAGCATACTGTGGAATCATGCAAATGATGTCTTAAGAGGGAGGAGAAAATAAGTTCAGTTTCTCTCTGCATCCTGGAAGCATATTCTGAGGAAAGAATGCCTCCCAGTTATTCACAGGGTGCAAAGCCAGCACTTTTTGGTGAGAATGAATGGAAAGGACAAACTATTAACAGTTTATAGTTCCCATCTCCCTTAACATGGCCCAATAAGGGAAAAAATCCATCCTTGAACAATATCGAACATATGTTTAATTCCATAGTCAAAAAACGTCCCATTTACAAGAAGAGTTAAGACTCTTGCAAATTCAAACATGCAATAAAAAGCATGGAAATTGCAAAATTGCTGGCCACCTACCTGTAACTCTGCTCCTCATGCTGTCCCGGCCACCGCTACACTATCTTTCAAAGTTCCTGCGCTGGCTGCCCGCACACATGCGCTCCTGTTCTTTAACTGAGAGTAAGAACATGGCCCCCACCATGTTCTTTAACTGAGAGTAAGAAGCATGGGGGGAGGGAGGGCACCTCAGGAGCGCTTGCGCGCGGGCAGTCAGTGCAGGCACTTTGAAAGATAGTGGAGTGGTGGCAGGGACAGCACGAGTACGTGAGGAGCAGAGCTGCAGCTAGGTGGCCAGGGCGGGGGACTGGGAGTGAGGAAGGAGATCTCCTGGGGTAGGCGGGTTGCGGCAATCCCCTTCCCCCCCACCCCGCTGCTGGCAAGGGGGGCAGGCGAGAAAGCCAGAGAGGGCCAGCCGGGTGGCGGGGGCGGGCGGCAATTGTTCTCCCCTCCCCCGGCTCCCTGCCCAGGCTTCTGGCAAAGACGCTCAGTCGAGTCACAGCAGGTGGATGCAAGCAGACAGGAGGAGCAAGGAGCGGCGACAAGGGGGGGGGGGCAGGGTGTGGGGGAGTTTTCCCTCTCCTACGCCCCGAAACCCCCAGGCACAATTGCCCCAAGCTCCGCTCAGCGCTCCTCTTCTAAGCAGCCCCGCCCCTCTCCATGGGTTAACGTGGGGGGGGGGGGGTTTTACAGTGATAACTTTAAAACTACTTATTGGATTTTTAAAAACAAAAACAAGGCACCCCCTGGCAGTCTCCTACAATTTTCTAAAAGATTCGTAGCTCCGCCGCACCAACATTAAACCCCTCTACCCTGCTCAGATTGAGATGGTCAGACTGGGAGAAAAAACAGCCTTCAAAGAGCAGTTTTTAAACTGCGATATCTCAGCTGTTATTCAGTTGATTCGACTGAAATTTGCAAAGCATGAACTGCTTACCCCGGTGATCCTCCAATACAAATGTCACTATCCTAACTTTAATCATGCCAATTTATACTAAACAGAATGTTGGGGCTTTAACACACCTTAACTATTAGAGCACTCTTGCGCTCTAATAATCCTAATTTCTCAGCAGAGGGAAGACACAAATCATAATTTTTCATTCAGTGTAAAAAAAGGAAAGGAAATTATAATTAATTATGGTTACAATGAAACTCCCGCTTGCTCTCACAACCCTCAACTTTCCAATTAAGGGTATCTTTTAGACGGGATGGCTCTTCGAGCCGCCACGCTTTGATCCTGCCCTGGGTGAGAGACCTCACCCCGGGCAGGAGCAGGCCGAACAAACATGCTGGGGCTGGGAAGGAGGTGGGGAGAGAGCATGGGGATGTGAGGACATAGGTCCGCATGGCCCCGTCCCCACGCTGCACAGCGCAGTCCCGCCCCGCCTCCCCCTGATGGGTGGTTGTGGCAGCCTATGAGGGCACTGTGCCCACCTGGAGAAGCTCCGGCCATGGGCCGGAGTTAGGTAAAGCAGGCCATCAGATGTGATGGCCAACTCTAACCCAGTCTGGGGTAGGCTTCCTCGGACTGTGGCAGGCCTAACTCTGGGATGTGCGCTGGCAGGGAGCCCAGCGCACATCCCGGAGTTAATCCTGCCACAGTCCAAGATTACTTTATTCCCACCCACAGCAAACATCTGGCAGGCGAGAATAAACGTGACACCAGCATGGCCACCCGTGGTAGCGTCACATCTAAAAAATATCCTACGTCTTCTAGAGCTCTTAAAGCAAGAAAAATCCAAGATGGGACACCTACTACAACTTGCACCTTTAGGTATCACTTGGGACTCAGTGGACCAGATCTTCTAGTTCACCAAGTTGTGTTTGGAGTAAGAGAGAGTATAGATGAAATGAACAGTAGATTCTGTTTATGGATATTGCCTACATTTTCAGATAGTCTTCCAAATAATATCCACAATCAAAATGGATATTTGCATATCCACTTATTTGGTTATTTTATTTCATTTATTTCAGTTTGGATATTTCTGTTATTTGGCATTTTGGTTACTTCATTTTGGCTATGAAGTAACCAAAATGCTGAAATCACTGAAATAACAATACCAAAATAACTGAACCTGAATATTTGCCAGGACTGATATCCAGGCAATTGGAAATATCTACTTTGTCAGGTATGAATTTGTTGGATAATGTATTATTAATTATTATTATTATTATTATAACCCTGCCCTTCCTGCCAAAGGCGACTCAGGGTGCCTTATAATATTAAAATACAAAATACACATATAAAATACAAAACGTATTCACCATGAATATTCATTTCAGCTCTTATTTGGATCTGTGATTGGCTGGAACCTGGTTCACCTCCTGCTGTAACTTAAAATCTTAAACTTATCTCATTGCTCCTTTGACTCTTAAGTTTGCCTGTTCACTCACTCTCAAAATAATACTTAGCAAATGCCAATGGCATAAGAATCACCACTGATCCCATTAGAGCATTTTGGCTAAAAAAGACAAAATCCTACTGGATGATCAAGTGCCATTAGTGTTTGCTAGCCACCTGTCAACACTTAACAAATGGATAAACAAGATTCTCTGAGGTCCAGATGTCTATTATACACAAACTGAAACTCTTATTTGCACAGTGGAAGAAAGAACATTGGAAATTAATTAAAACATACTTTCAATGGATGCATTCATAAAAAATACCTCATCTGTCAGGTGTACAAGGGGGCTGCATGCATGTAGGTGGCATGCCAAAGTGCTGTGCTAGGCTTCAGTGAGAAGAGAACCAAAACCCCCTTCACAGCAAACAATGTAATGTGGGTTATACCTGGGACGTACTTACAAGTGATCAGAGCACATGGAGGGGCTATGCTGAAATCTGCAGGGGTGACACTGCACATGCTAGCCAGAGTGGGCAATGAGCAATGATAGCTCTCACTGTGAATGAGGATTTGGCACTCCCTATACATCTAGAGCACTGAAGTGTCATGCCACATATGCATGTGTAGTTCTCTTGCACTCCTGTGAATGAGGATTACACTCAGATCATAAAAGTTCTATTTAAACAAAAATAATTTAAAATAAAAATCTGAAGCTCACTTAGTATAATATTTTCATATTCTATCATTAATGCCACCAAATAAAATTTTCTGTTTGTAAAAATAATGCTTAGCAGAACAGAGGTCTGGTCCTACTCCCACTGAAATCAACACAGGGTTTGCAATTGTCTTTGAAGCAGCAGGATCAAGCCCTTTACAGTGGCTATCATTAAAATCTTTACAATCTGTGTTCTAGGCTACCTAATAAATACTATTGCAGCATTTATATCATAGGAATAACTACATATTCCTTAAATATACAGAATATTGTGATTACTTCAGTAATACAAGTTCTTATAAATGGCAACTGTTCAAATTATAATGATGGCCACTGTGTTTTTTTAATACATGAATAGACACTGACATATATGGGAGCTGTCTATACATATACAATTATACAAAGATAACTTTAATTAGTCACTGTTATAACCACAAATATGTCCTTATACACGAGTGTACATATAATATGGAAAAACATCTTTGATTACAGAGTCAACAAAATATATACAGCATAACTGATACCAAAATGTATCTCTGATTATGTATTTGCTATCTATATACAAATATAGATATAAATATGTAAATCATACAAATACTGCTGTACAAAATACTGTACTTTGAAAATAAAATCCCACATTCATTCCTACTCTTCCAAAATGAAATAAAGAATTATTCAGTGTGCTAATCTAGGATGATCAGCAGTCAGCTTTGAAATGGTTCTTAGAATGGCTGTATAAAGCATAATACCACTTCCACTGGAATCAGTGGAATATTGGTCATTTAAGTCAGCAGAACTGGGAAATTAATGAAACTGCAGTGTGTACATTTCACAGACAATTTCATGTCCTTGCATTCAAATGAAGTCACTACAATAATTTATAATAGAAAAAGAGAGAGAAAATGAGAAAATAGTGAATGCTATCGTACCGATTTCCATGGTCCCCGATGCCATGAAACATCCCCAGAACAAGCGTGAACATTACACTGCGCCACATCAGGTGGCTTGTCTAGAATTTCACAGTTTTGATCATTCAACATTTGGCCATTTGGAAGCTGGCAAATCACTAATCTTGTCTTTATTCCATCTCCACACGTTTGTGTACACTTAAAAAACAAACAAACACAACAATAACGTATCAATGACACTTTCTTCTTAAATCACTATGCAAGATAGATATATTTTTAATCAATATGCTAGATTATCAGGGCTGGCCTACCTCTAGGATAATGCCTATACCTTGTCTAGGATGACAGCCTTGAGGGGGTGACACCAAGGACTGAGGGGTCTTGCAACATGGAGAACAGAAGGGCACCTGAAGTGTTCAACTCTGAGCAGCAAAACACTTAGGACCAGCCACAAATATTATTATATTATTATGATGTTCTGATTATTAAATACTGGTTTTGCATTTCATTAGCATCTATAAGAACCAAGTCTCCCTGTGCTGTGCATTCTCCCCTCACCTAAAGAGAAGGCACTCCAAAATTGCTTATAACTACAAGTAAAGCCACATGAACTCGGAGGGAACGATCCCCCATGCGCCTCTGGGTGGCCAATTGCAGCCACCACACCTTGGGGCCAGTGCGGAGAGCAGGGCACATGGTCCACCTTTCCCCCATGGGGAAACCTGATGGGCAGGCTGCTGTCAGACATCTCACCAGCCTCGGGGTAGGCCAAGGCATGGGCACCCAGCCTCGTCCCAGTCGCCCTCCCCAGGACCACTATCCCGCCTCCACCTGTGATGTGGCTGTGTAGGAATGGTGGAAGTGCCCACCGTTCATAGCCCCACAGCAGACCTCACCGTGGGGCAGAGCAGATGGGAACCAGGCCCACAAGCGTCGGCACACTACCATGAGTCAGGAAGCCTTACTGCACTTTGAGTAAGGCTGTTACGCCCTGCATCCTTGGCCTTTTTCTGAGGAAGCAGGGCGCAGCAACCCAGCTGACTGCCTCACCCTGGAGTGGGGTTGAACATCTGGCGGCCACCGTGCATTATGCATATGAGCCACTGCATCTCATGGTAATTGGTACCAAAGTTGGGTAAGGCTTCCCAACTCGTGGTAACATCTTGTGTGGCTTCACCCTACATGTATTTCAGAACTTCTTTTTATAAATGTAGCCTTTATTTACCTCTTTTAGAAGCAGACTGGCAAGATCTGTATCTACCTCTTTTAGAAGAAAACTGGCAAGATTGAAAATCAATTTTCAGTTCAATCAGAGAACAAGTCAGTGGTTTATTTGCCAAGATTACGGTGCAGATCTTAAAAATGTAGATACTTGATTTTAAAAATCTACTTGTAAAATAATCTTACGTCTCCCCAGCTGCCATAATTCCATCTTGGACAGGGTCCAGAATCACAGTGCCTTGAGTCTTGTGGTTTTGTTGCCTTGTCACAGTAACTAGCACTTCTTCCATCAGCATCTTGACAGACCACAACTCGACGGTGGAAACCACCAGCACATGTACTAGAACACTAAGGGGAAAAAAGGCACATATGCAGCTTCAGCCACTGCAGTTTTGAACATCCACTGCTAAGTACAAAACATTGTTTATGCTAAGTACAATGCATTGTTTAAAAGAATTTGAAAATGAAGGAAGTTAGAAATTTATATTGAAACATGAAGTAAGTAACATGCAATGCCATAGAAGTTTTAAATATGTTAAGCTTTTAATATGGAAAAGAAATTTATATTTTTGACTATATTCTATTATTTTCATGTTCCAAAATATTTAACAATGTACATGTTTACCAAATATGTACTCTTCTACAAAGTCACTCATACAAAAGTTGGACAAAGGTAATAGCACACACTAATGCAGAGATAACGAACATAGTAAATCCAACTAGCTGCTTACTGCTCCCCATGGTCCTGTTCTCCACTGGCTGCCTTCAACAGAAGGATGGTTCCATAGTTCTACGTTATCTTGTGGGTTATAGCTCTTGTGTATCGTAGGGTAATCCAATTCAGACAAATGGCTCGGACGGTCATGTATTTTAGGAATATGACGATAAATTGGTAGGCATGGTGGCACGTTACATTCTTGTTCTTTGGAAGGACGGCCTTCAGGATCACAGTAATTTTCATCTATTTGTTGGTGGTAGTTGACACAGATAACTTCTCTTGTTATTACTCCATTACCACATGTAACTGTGCACTAACCAAAGATTAACCCATTTGTGATACAACATGAAAAAATAAAAATCAAACATACCAATTTTAAAATGTTAAATTAACAAGTATACATTTTATTAATTTGGAGGAGTAGGAAACACTCTCCTCAACAACTCGGCACAAGGGGATGATTCAAAGTGGGGATTCAGGCAATAGCATCACATAAATATTAAATATTAAAAGTAAAACTAATTAGTAGTAAAGCAACACTTACAGGTGACCAATTTCCAGCTTGCCACTCTCCACATGGACTAAAACAACTTGAAATTTCAGCTGGTCTAGGCAAGTGGACACAAGACAATTCCTCTGAAACACCACCATGAGCATCTCTACAGCTCACGTAGCGAGCACGGTTGCCCTTTCCACAAGTTGCAGAGCACTAAGAAGGAGAATTAACACACACTGATTACATTTAATTGATCAAAATGAAGTTGAAAATGCCAGCATTTCCACTGTAACTGTGTATCAGTTTAACCAATAAAAATAGACACTAACATTCATTCACACAACCCACACACGTGAGAAAGGAAAATTGGGTCTTTACCTGCTGAATTTTCCTTTTACGGGAGATCCTTCTGGATGGCCAGTCAGTAAAGTAGGGTAGATCCCCGCCACTACCAATAGGAGGCAGATACATCAAGTTTCTTTGGAGCCTGGCTAAGGGGATCTCATCCCTCTTCAGGCTCCAGTTAGTTCTCAGTTCTCATCCACACTGTCCACCGTGTTTTGGAGAGTACACCTTCTTTTCTTCCCCGGAATACTAACTCTCAAGAACCTAGGAGGGAATGGTTAACGTTTCTAACCCCCCTGGATAAAACTAAGAAATGTCCAAATATAAAACTAACTAGATCCATACGGATGAACCTCAAGCACCTCAGAGTTACTCCTCACTCTGGGTGGGTCTGGTCATCCAGGAGGATCTCTCGTAGAAGCAAAATTCAGCAGGTAAGGACGCAATTTTCCTTTCTCTCGGGGGATTCTCCTGGATGGCCAGTCAGTAAAGTAGGGACGTACCATAGCAGTGTCTCAGAAAAAAACCTCTGTGGGAGGGAAGGATGGGAGAATAACTCTCTGAGGTGCCCGTTACTGGCGCCCTCTATGATACAGCCTGTAGGACCCTTCTTCCGAAAGCAGCTTTCACTGATTCTAGGAGAGGAAGCTTATAGTGTCTAGTAAAATGAGTGTACTGAGGCCCATGTAGCTGCTCTACAAATTTCCCCATAAGAAGCCAAATTCTTAAAGGCTTGAGAAGTGGATGCCCCTCTAAGGGAATGAGCGAAGATTCCTTGAGGAGGGGTTTTTCCTCGTGCCTTGTAGGCCTCTATGATGCATAGAGATATCAATTTAGTGATATTTGATTTTGAAGCCTTTAGGCCCCTTCTCTGGACACCATAGTTATAGGGCTGAGGTCTTTCTGAAGGAAGACGAGCGTTCTATATAAACGGACAGGGCCCTAGTGACATCCAGAGTGTGCCACACCCTCTCCTGAGGGTGAGAAGGGTTGGGCCAAAAGGACGGGAGACTCACCTTCTGTTCCCTGTGAAAATGAGTATCCACTTTCGGGCAAAAAGCGGGATCCAGTCTAAGGATCACCAAAGAAGATTTGAACAAGAATAGACTTGGGTCTATAGACAGAGCTCCTAATTCCGAAACTCTACGAACTGATGTAATTCCTATAAGGAAGGCCACTTTAAGAGAAAAGTAATAAAGAGAGACCTCCCTAAGGGATTCAAAGGGAACCGAGGATAGGGTTCGGAGAACTAGGTTCAGGTCCCAGGAGAGAAACCGGTGAACTACCGGAGGGGAAATAACTCTGGATGCTCTGAGGAACCTCATGATATGAGGATGTCTAGAGATACCATAACCCTTGGTGGTAGAAAGTACGCTATTTAAGGCAGCCACCTGTCTTTGCAGAGTGTTGGGTTTTAGACCCCTATCTAGACCCTTCTGTAAAAACTCTAGTATTACCCTGATAGAGGCGTTTGCCGGTCTGATTCCCCTTTCCCTGCACCACCTTACAAAGAGGGCCCAGGTACTTTGGTATATTCTCTTGGTAGCGGGACGCCTGGATTGCATCAGGGTGTTCAGAACTTGGTGGGAATACCCTAACTTTTTAAAGCCCCCCCTTTCAAGAGCCACGCAGTTAGTTTCAAATTCCCTGGGTTGGCGTGGTTGATACGCCCCTGTTGAAGCAGGTCTACTCTGTCTGGGAGGCTGAGCGGGGGATGTTCGGAAAGTTCCAGGATGTCTGTGAACCATGGACGACGCGGCCAATACGGGGTTACTAGGATGACCTGCGCCCGTTCTCTTTTCATTTTTGCCACTGTTCAGTGTATGAGCGGGAAGGGTGGAAAAGCGTAGAGTAGATCCTCGGGCCAATTCGCGTTCAGTGTGTCGAATACCACTGCCCAATGGTCTGGGAATCGAGTCATGAATTGAGGAGTTTTTGCATTGTCCGGCAACGCGAAGAGGTTTATCTTCGGTTGGCCGAAGTGCCAAACTATCCTCTGGAATGTCGACTGATGAAGCGTCCATTCCCCTGGGTCGATTGTTTCGCGGCTCAACCAGTCGGCTTGTTTGTTGGTCACTCCCGCTATGTGGATAGCTCTGAGGGATTTCAGGTTGCCCTCTGCTCACCTGATCAGTGCCAACGCCTGATGGTTCAGAGCTTCTGATCGTGATCCCCCTTGGTGATTGACGTAGGCCTTTGCCACGGTGCTGTCGGTATAGACGAGCACGTGTTTGTTCTTCAGAGTCGGTGCCAGCTTCTGGAGTGCTAGATATATCGCTCCAAGTTCCAACCAATTTATATGGTTCTTTCGTTCCCATTCGTGCCAGACTCCCTGCGTGGACGAATTCTGTCAGTGTGCTCCCCATCCGGAGAGGCTCGCATCTGTCATCACTGGTGTTCTGTCTGGGTCTAAGAGAGGGATCCCTTCTGTGAATCTCTGTCTCTTTGTCCACCACAGGAAGGATGATTTGATTGACTCTGGAACTGCAATGAGTGGGTTCACTCCCTGCGTCAACTGGTCCTGCCATGGGCATAGGAACCGTTGGAGGGGTCTGGTGTGGAATCGGACCCACTGCAATATCCTCAGACATGAGATCATGCTGCCTAGAAGGCTGGCTAGAATCTTCAGTCTGGATCTGCATGTCGTTGCTACCCTGTTGATAAGCTCTAATAGGTCTAAGCTGTCTCCTCTCTGTGAGGAATACTTTGAAGTTGAGGGTGTCCAGTATCATCCCAAGGTGTTCTTGAAGTTGATGAGGAACCCGTGTTGTTGCAGGTATTGGATGGTTCTTCGGACGTCCTTGTCTCGAGAGGGTGACCGAATGAGAAGGTCGTCCAGATATGGATGTATCTTGATCCCCTCTTTTCTTAAATTTGCAATTAGTGGGATAAGGTTCTTTGTGAAAGTCCTGGGTGACGTGGCTAATCTGAAGGACAGGGCTGCATACTGCCAGTGGGTTTGTGCATATGCGAACCAGAGCCACTTCCTGTGTGAAGGACGGATGGGTACATGCAGATAAGCCTTTTTGAGGTTGAGTGACGTAAGCCACTCACCCTGTGTAATAATTGCCACTCTGATGGATTGGAGTGTCTCCATTTTGAATTTTTGGGATTTTACTCCCTTGTTTAGCGTTTTGAGGTCAAGAACAGCCCTCAGTTTCCCCGACTTTTGGGGGACTAGAAAAATAATCGAGTATAGTCCTGTTCCCATTTTGTGGGATGGAACGGGTTCATATTGCCTCGATGTCTCTGAGTCTGTGTACTTCCTTTATCATGGCCTGGTGTTTTTGAGCGTTGTTGGATATAGGAGAGGTGCAGAAGGATTGTCTTGGGAAGTGGGAGAACTCGATTGAGTACCCCTCTGTGAGTGTGACTGTTCTTAATACCCAGATATGTGAGGTGGCAGTTTCCCATTGGGCTGAGAACCGCAAGAGTCTTCCCCCCAGTTGGGACTGAAGACGGGAGTCCCCCGAGTCATGCTTCTGGATTAGGGTGTCTAGATCCTTGTGGCTGCTTGGATCGGTTTCCTGCTCCCTTCTGTTTGTTCCACCTGTTTCGGTATTTTTGCTGGTTGCCCCGATGCAGATAAAAGGGGCGTCTTGAGTTTCCAGCAGGCTGGTAGGTTGTGAAGGGACGAAAATGTTTTTGGGAGGTTCCTACGCTCTGGAGGGTCTGCTTTTTTGATTTATCAGCTGCATCTGTCAGTACCTTGTCGAGGCAGACTCCAAACAGCTTTGCCCCCTGAAAGGGATCCCCCACTAGCGTGTTCTTTGCAGTGTTGTCCCTTTTCCAAGACCTGAGCCAGAGTCTGCATCTGGCTGCAACGTTAGAAGATGCTGCCCAGGAGGCCCATCTGAGCATGTCAGTGGAAGAGTCGGCGATGAAAGAGTAGGCCAGTTGTATTCTTGTTGAAAGCACTCTTGTCATTTTTCTGGAGTTCGCGGATCTCCGGTTCGCTTGACTCAGGTCATTAGAACCGTGGAGAAGTAGGATGTGATGGTGGCCATTTCAATGACCGAGGCTATTTCTTTGACGTTTCATCTTAAGCTAGATTCAATACCTCTGTCTGTGAGGTCTCGGGGGTAGAATTCCCCTTCTGTAGGGAATACCGAGTTTCTGGCTAGAGATGTCCACTTTGAGTATAGCTGCATCCACTTTGAGTATAGCCAGGAGGGGTTCCTTAGATTTAGAGAGGGAACACAGGGACAGCTGTGCCGTATTCAGCTTGTATGGCTTGTTGGGCTGTTGCTACTCTCTCTTTATGATTTTCTCATAGGCTTCGTCTAGGACTATCCCTCGATCTCTGGAGAATGCTCTAGGGATGTATCCGCGTTCCTCCTCCTCCTCTGATGAATCAGAAGGGACGTGCTTGTCTTTTTTCTGCTGGAGGTGGAGGGCTTTTACTGCCATGGCAAAGATCTGATCCCTGTACTTTGCTGGGAACTGTCTGTCCGAGTCTGAGGAGGTTTCTAGTTCCTGTTCCTCAATCTCTCCCTCCTCGAGGGAGTAGGACCCTGTCTCTTCCTCTGAGGCCTGGTGGTCTTCTGAGGCAAGACTAACCTGATCGACCCCGCCTTCTTCCTCATTGTTCTCCTTGGGACTCCTATTCCCCTTCCTCTTCCTGCTTTTTCTAGGGTCTTGTTCCTCCGAGGAGGAGGGGAGGGAGAAGACCTCCTCCGCGGGAGATCCTGCGGATTCAGGGGAGTCTAAGAGCCTGCGTGTCTTGCAGGGTCTCTTAGGTTGGGGCATCTTCCCCTTTCCTTTGGCCTTGGGGGAAGGATCCCTGGCCTTTTTAGATCTTGGGGTGGACCTCTTCCTTTTTAATTCGGAGAGGATCTCCCTGAGGACCTCCATATGGGGGTCCTGGGCTGGGGGGATTCTGGTGCGGAGGGCTTACATTTTCTGCCGCCGCTGAGGTGTTTCCTGCTCCCCCCGATGCTTCTGCTGTCGCAGTGCCCCGTCTCCTCGACATGATCGCCTGCATAGCACCGGCTCTCCTCCACGTGTGGGTAGGAAGAGGCTGGAAGGCCTGACTGGGAGCACTGGCTGCGTGGCTCCTTCACAGCGTGCTGAGGCAGAGGAGGGATGAGCCGTTGGGTCCTAGTGCCTGAGGATTCAGGTCTCCGGTTGCTCTGATTGACCGACGTGGCCCCCTAGAGGCGCACATGAAAGTCGAAGCTGCGGCCTGTTGCTGGGGAGATTTTGTAGTGTGGGCTTTGTTGCCCTGGTGCTGCGAGCGGGAGAAGGGCACGGATCCAGAGATCAGGCTGTCCCCGAGGGGAGGCTCTGATAGCGGCTCAGGCGGGGTGCTGGATCCACTACCCCTCGGGGAGAGTTTCCCACGGAGACGGGTGGGGGGCGGGGTGCTGTCGGGCTCAGTGCCGTGGCAGAATATGTAGGTCCCCGTCCACGAGTCCCCAACGGGTTCAGGATCCCTCAGGATCAATAGGAGGTCCCCCTCAGGGGCCGGCTATAACCGCTCTGCGGGGCTCCCTTGCCAGTAGGAAGAGGGAGCGCCCGGATTGTTAGCCCCGAGTCCCCTCTGTCAGAGGGGGGATGAACAGGGTGAGGAATTTCTCCTCCCCTGGCACCGGGGATCCTTCTTGCCTGCAGCGAGCTGCCTGGATCCAATCTTCAAGAGGCAGCTCCTCTGCTTCCTATCAGTGTGGAGGCAGACAACAAACTGGAGTCTGAAGAGGGGTGAGCTCCCCTTAGCCAGGCTCCAAAGAAACTTGATGTGTCTGCCTCCTATTGGTAGTGGTGGGGATCTACCCTACTTTACTGACTGGCCATCCAGAAGGATCTCCCAGGAGAAGGTAGAGAAATAGGCCTGAAATGAGTAATCACAGTTAATGCTGCTTCCATTGGAAACAGGTCATTCACCTTCAGTTGCGCAATGAGAAAACTTACCAGCTTTTTGCTATTTATCGCTAGTTCCCATTTGGGAATCATAATTGTTCGGTACTTCCAGTAGTTCTTCGGTAGCGTGCAGAAATGATGGGTCAACACTATCGTTAGTCAACAAGGATGACTGTTAGTCTAACCCAAAAGGAACTGAACTGCTAACACTAGGATTTATATACTGGCTAAATTACATAAAATTGACAGAAAGTGATGTACATTGACAGAAAGTGTTACAGTTCCCTTCCTTACTATGAGGAGGTTGTGCAAATGAATCCTAAGACACATTCACATATCAGTTACACTGATATAAATCCAGAGAAATTCTACTAAGGTAAATTCAGATGTAGACTTTTCTTGGGGTGTATTTTCTTTTTATGGCCCCATGATGAAAAACTTCTTTTAATGCTAATGTTGTAGGACTAGCTTGTAGGTCTGGAAATCCTGATAATACACTATCAAGAGAAAAAGAGTTGAAGATTCTGGGCTTGTGATGCTCCAGTGTTTTGTATTGGGACTTCTCTTCATGGGTACCATCAGAATTGCATTTGGAGGGGGGGGGGAGGAGGGGGGAGAGCTGCTTTGTCCCCTCCTGCTCCTTTCCGAGACAACCATGCTCCCTCCAAGTGATTTTATGCCATGATGCTCAAGAAAGGGGTGTGATCATGTCAGATAAGGGCAAGGCTTTCTGCCCCTTTCTGATGTGACCACACTGCTTTTCTGTGCATTGTGGCATCACAATACTCAGAAGAGGCAGAGACAGATGGGAGCCAGAGGTGTGCATCTATATCCCTTCAGTGAGGTTTCTCTTTGCTATATATACAAATGTGCATAAAGAGATAGGGTGCGATTCTCCATTTATGCTGGTGTTGAACTGAATAGTAGAAAGTTCTGCGCATCAGAAAAAAAGGAATAAAGTACAAACAGTTATAACTTTACTTACTGGGGTCCATGATCCATATCTCCATTGAGTCACCTTTCTTGTCTCGATGACAGGAAATGATGTTGTCCATAACTTAGTGGATTCATCACAAGGAGGCATTTCACATTCCTGGGCATAGAAGAAGAAAATAAATTTCAGTGAGAACTGAAAAAGCAAAAGCAAAGCTAGCATAAAAAGTAAATAACTCCAAGCTCTGAAGACAATTTGTTGCTCTAAAGTCACTGATGAATATAAAAGTGGAAGAAACAACTTTGCAAGATGAAAATTATATTTAATAGAAGACAAAAAATTGATCCAATTATTCCATGATTCCAGAACTAATTAGGTCAAGAAAAAAGATCTGATATTGCAGAATCTGAGACGAGCAGGAAGGGTGAGAATACTATATAATGTTAGCTCCGGTTCTCAGTAATAATACTCCCTGCTTATGCAAAGTGTTAAAAGCTCAATCACATGGCTTCTACCTGTGAGGCGGCAGGGGGAGTGGGTCCCCCTTTTCTACATTTTGATGATTCACTACATAAATCATCAGCCAGATTGTCTTGTTGTTGTCAACAATGCAATTCCATCATGCCTCATGGTATCTGGAGATTTTTTTTGAATCTTAGCCTTTTTAAAGAAAGTAAATTTCTATCCCTAGTGGCTGATCAGAAAAACTTGTATTCTAGAGGCTCAGAAACCACCCTGAGTGTATTGCTTTTAAAATTCATGGTTTTAAATATGAACTTAGGGCTTTTTCTCTTCCAGGAGAGGAGCGAGGTGTTTTGTTTTTTTAAAAATTGAGATTAACAAAAGTGCTAGTGATCAGATAAATAAATGTTTACATACCCTCTGACCTTTAGGATATTATTATTATGATTATTAAGCATTTATATAGCACCAGAAATGTACCTGGTGCTTTACAAATTAATTGAATAGACATGGTCCCTGCCCCTAGGGCTTACAATCTGAGAGACCGGGGTGGGGGAGGGGACGAAGGAAGGGGAACAGAGGGAGAGACAAGGAGTGTAACATTCACAAAGATGCAAGGTCCCAGGTGCACGCGCTTGGCTTGGTTACATCAAGAATGATGGCTGGTTGGTACATGTGGTGAGAATATGAGTACACAGACCTTAGGTAACAGATTGTACTGGATGGAGGGTATCAGCAAAAGTTAGGTGAAGGGAGCGAGGAGTCGAGGAGGGCAGAGCGGAAGAGGTGGGTCTTGAGGAGGGCTTTGAAGTACAAAGGAAGGAGGCAAGGCAGATGTGGGCAGGGAGGGAGTTCCAGGCATGGGGGACAGTTAGGGAGAAGGGATGAAGGTGGTTAGGGGAGCAGAGGAGGCAAGGGAGGGCGTGAGAGGCGAGAGAGGGGACAGAGGAGGAGCGGAGTTCACGGACTGGAGTACGGAGGGAACTTAGCACAGAGAGGTAGGGGGGAGCGAGTTCCTGAAGAGCTTTATAGGTGAAGACTAGGAGCTTGTGCAGGATTCGTTCAAGAAGGGGGAGCCAGTGAAGAGAAGAGAGGAGAGGCTGCATGTGGTCGAAGTGACGGGGGAGGTGGATGACCCTGGCAGCAGAGTTTTGGACAGAGATAAGGGGAGAAAGGTGATAGCGGGGGAGGCCAGTGAGGAGGTTACAGTAATCAAGGTGAGAGATGACCAGGGCGTGAACAAGGGTTTTGGCAGAGGAGACAGAGAGAAAAGGGCAAATCTTAGCAATGTTATGGAGGGAGACGCGACAGGCTTTGGCAACAGAGTTGATGTAGGGTTTAAAAGAAAGGGATGAGGTCAAAGACTGTCTCTTATACACATCTAGATGTGTATAAGAGACAGAGATAGAGTTGAGTGTCATCAGTGTAGAGGTGATATTGGAGGCAATGAGTTTGCCTAGGGACAGGGTATAGATAGAGAAGAGGAGAGGGCCAAGGACAGAGCCTTGCGCAACACCAACTGCTGTCTCTTATACACATCTAGATGTGTATAAGAGACAGGTATAGAGGTGATATTGGAGGCAATGAGTTTGCCTAGGGACAGGGTATAGATAGAGAAGAGGAGAGGGCCAAGGACAGAGCCTTGAGAAACACCAACCGAGAGGGGAAGGGAGGAGGAGGTGAAGTTGGCAAGAGATAACTGTATGAGTTAACTGTGTGTTATAGAGAGTTGAAGGTTAATTGATTGTAAGAAAGAAATGCTACACTAGACAGGGATGAATTATTAGTCAGAATATGACTATGGAATAAAAAGAATAAACAAGACAACAATGGGGAACAGTTATTAAAAAAAATAAACAACATCGTACAAAAGTAAGAAAGTGTTCCTCCATGGGAACATTCCTTAAAAATTTGTTAAACAGCCCCTGTACACCCCATAGCTGTCAGCAGAGTAATGATTTACAGCTCCCATTATGTTGCTATCAACCCCTTTGCTACAGGTGGAAATACTCTAAGTCATCTGCCCACAGTTCTCCATATGATGAAGTCTCTTAGGCGTCAAAGCTAGGTGCATTTTTCTGGGCAGTCCTAGATATATGTAGCCTATGTAGTGAGGACCTTGCCCAGTATCTCTTCTTCTCTGGTCAGGTTTTAAGCACACGGGATAAGCAATCATCTTTAGTACCATTTCCCCAGTCTCTGCCTCTGTGCTATGGGAAGCTATTTTTTTTTCCAATTCCCTCAAGTAACAAGATGGTTCTGTTTGCATAAATTGCATTATATTATTAATTTTGGCTGGCCATGTCCATGTTTCACTTACTTGGCTGTCTCTTGGACGAGTGGCAGCATTACATTCTCTGTCATCATCCAAAATAACTCCATAAATGCCGGTGACACATTTGACAGCACGCATCTGATACCCATGTCCACATGACACAGCACACTGTTAAAATTAATAATTTTGCAGGCTTAAAATAGCTGCACACTCATCCTTCGTTTAAAAAAAATTGATGAAAACTTTATTTTTAAATACTTTCCATGCAATATGCATAGGGATTTAATGATTTAGAATGAATTTCTCTATTTGCAAACATTTCTCTTGCAAACATTTTTTTTCTATCACTATTCTAATGAACATGTGAAATTATTTTAATACTAAACAATCATGCTGAAAAATCTATTGCTGAGAAACAGTTTGAATAATTCTAATTCCCAGGGTAATAATTCCTGCAAGAGCATATACAAGATAAGCCAGTCACTTCTTTACCCAATTATTATTTCAATGGCTAAAGAAGAGTGCTTAATGCAATGACATTTTGTTTTGGATGTTCTGTAACCAGTTTATAAATCTAATTCTGTAACCAATTTATAAATATAATTCATAAAGAAAAACTGAATAATGGTACATGGCTATACAAGTCAAAAAATCAAAATCTAGACAACCAGGTAACAAAATATAAAAATTAAACTGACAAATATTAATGATCACTGCTGTACGCTCGAGGTTAAACACATGGCCCCATCTTGTGAGGTGCTAAGCACCCTCCAATCTCTCTTGATATTTGCTTGTCCGATAAATGACAAAACTCTAGTTGAATTTGATGGGAACAACTTCAGGTTTCTCAATGCATTTGGGAGAAGAAAGGCCCCAATCTAAGGTCCACATGCACATGGACCTAACTTACTATATGCATGTGCATGGTACCACCTGACCCCACCATTACCTGTCACAGGATGAAGTAAGTTTGTGGCAAGGGAAGCCAGAAGCAGCACTGTCAGGAGATGGGAGGCTTCCCATGTGGCACTATGTGCCCACACAATGTGTGGCCCGCGCACATGTATGGACCCTGGATCAGTGCCAATGTGTGTTGTGGGATCAAGCCCAGAGCAATCCACTTGCCTTTACATATAACTAGCAGCTTTTATATATCAACCATTTTTACTGCTTTATTACTTTCAACAATAAACACCTTTCTGTGTGATAGAACAGAATTGTTAAATCATTCCTTACTCCAACTAGCTCATGGCACCAACAATTCACCTAAGGTTTGATCCTCTGAGAGAGGCACAGAAGTTATATGTCTGGATGCAAGGAATTTGCACTCTGCTAAATGGAATGGCTAGATCGTATCAAGGGTAGCCTCAGCAAGGCAGGGTACACATCCCAATGTGGTTGCTACTACCACTCTGCACAGCCTTGTAGGGGAGTTTGCTGGAAACACCTAGTGGAAGCAGAACACTACAGCCCCTCTGCTGAAATTCAGGAGTTCCAGTTTCATGCATAGAGCCCCCTCTAGCAGAAACAGCAGCACCATTTCCTCACAGTTGACAAAAGCTGTGAACAGGCTCTCTTCTGTTATTTATTCATGAAAGATCACCACCACCAGTGCTCTGCCAGCTCAGTGAGCCTTTGACGATACCTTTCCTGCTTTGGAATAAGTAAAGTTTCAAGACAGATAATTAATAGGGAGAAATATATTTCAACTTGAATGTGTAAGTTTCTCTCCTAAATACCACAAACAATGCATTTTGCATGCCATTGTTATAGGCATGTTCACCCAAACTTCGCTGTTAACAGAAATATCATTGTATGACTTGGTAGCTGTTCAGTAATATAGCTAGCTTTTTCACTGAACATCAAAGGGCATTAACATATGGACTTAGGAGCCGTACTGCTCTGTTCCCCCCACCCGCAGCTGCCTTGATTGGGCTCCATGAGGACCCCAGCAAACAGGCTGGCAGTTTCCCCAGTCACAGTCTGCCTGCGCATGCTCCCTCAACCCCCACCATAAAGTTGTGGTTGTTCCTGCGACTGCTCTAGGCTGCAATCATGACTGTATGGTGGAGAATGCAGTCCATCCTGTGCCCCCGCCCGTCATATGGGAGGCGGCCCTGGGGCAGCATGTTGCCCTGGTTCAAGCTGGGTTATCCTGTACGTCGTACCCCACCTTTCTGGAGATGATATCATGTGGAGATTCTTGCCGGGGTTCTGAGATCTCATGCATTCTCGCGAGAATCGAGTTTCCATTCTCGTTTCACCACTAAAAATAACCCTTTTCCACATGAGTACATCCTTCTTTGGAATTTTTTAGGCCCTATTATTATTACTTATAGATGTTCATATACGTTCAGAATTACAAGCAGACAAATTTTAGGTGAAAGAGATAAGCTGTGCCTTTTTTCCCTCACGGTCCTATATTACAAAGAAAATGTAATAAAACATTGCTTTTCTAAGCATCTTTCACACTAATAAATAGCATGGCCTAAGCAGTCTTGTACACTACACCAGTGCTGTCCTAAAAAGCACAGGTAAATCTAGAAATAACAATTTCTCTAACTGTGACTGCACTATTAATTGTGTCTTTTTAATTTCTATCATTATTACTGTTATTGTTTTGGCTAGTAACACTTTTTTTTATCAAATTATATAAAGGATGACCAACAACATGTAATAACTGTATAAACTGGATTTCATCAGAAATTGCCTTAAAATGATGATTTTTCATAATAATCCAGAAAGCTGAAATAGAAGATAAAAAAGCAAGAATGTTTATGTACTCACTGATCCCCATGGCCCTACTTGCCAAGATGCACATTCATGAAGTTCACATGGTCTTACTGATTCTGGTCTGGAGTTTGGATTACAGAAATTATCTCTCAGTTGCTCATCATTCAACTGACACCATACTTGCCGATGCCTCATTCCCTTCCCACAAGTCACAGGACACTACAGAGTTAGGATATCAGATTTGTCAGAGGATAGAAAGTATAAAAAATACATTAATGATTTTGCCTTCAGTCACTTGTTGGACTTCAATTAGCATCTGACTAATTAAAAGTTTACAATCATCAAAAATGTAAACTCAGCCTGACTCAGGAAAGCACATATGCTATCGGAAATACTGTTAGCTCTTCAGTTAGCAAAAGTATTCTGTGTGCTTCTGTGTGCTTGACTGCACAGTTACTATTTCTTTATCATACCAAAGAATGATGTATGGTCTTCCATGAATTCTTTTTAAAAATCCTGTCATCCTTGTTTTGAAATACTATACTGAAATCATCATAGTTTAAATAAGAAAATAAGACTATATAAATTAAAATGATTGCTTACATTTAAATTGATTTCTAAGGTGGCACAATAATATCAAAAGAGCCTCCAGTTTGGTGCTTTTACTGTTACCTCACTCCACTCACTAGTAGCCCAATTAGGGCATAAGAACTCATTGCAGCTCTGCGTGGCAATCCTTGGAAGGTCATGGCATTCTCGATCTGCAAGACGACGGTCAAAGTTATTCATACAAAATGCCTCTCTGGTTCTTATGCCTCTCTCACAACTCCTAGAACACTGGTTATATGGAGAAAAGTAATGAAACACATATAAAGTGCACTGTGATAAAGACAAATTAAAAATAAACTAAATACAGACATATTAAATAAAAATTTATCCCTGGTGTAAATTCACAAACTTCATGTTAACTGATCTCTAGAACTGCACTTTTATTATTTCATCATGTATAAAATTACTCAGTCCTTGCAGACAAATTTGTCTTTCAGTTACTTCAAAAAGAGAAAATTATATCAAAAGATCATCAGAAAAATCAAAATCTTGTTAGAACATCAATTAAAAAACTACATCTGTTAAAGAGAAGCATCTTACCTCTGACCATGCCGTGTAGTGCCAACTTGTTAAAAGACAGTCACCATGACAGGGTTCTCTGATAGGTGGTTTTTGCTGATCAACACAGTATTTATCATCCACTGTAACACTCGGTCCTTTTGAAAGAGAGTACTTCATACAGTGGATGTCTAAAGACCGATATCCTGGGCCACATCGTGATGAGCACTCACTTTTGCCAATATCATGCCACCTACAAGTATAAACTGTTATATAAAACTAAATATGTTTTAATAAAGAGTATTTAAATGCACGAGGCACTCAGACAGCATGGGAGTAGTATAATACAAATGTATACTTTAAGTGATAGAGTAAATGAATTGGAAAGCAGGCATAGTTGTGACTTCAAAGCTATGTAAGGTTACCAAACCTTTTGTCTGTGTAACTTTAGTTTGAAATTTATACCCCAACCCAAGGTGCACGCACATGGACCAAACCAATCATAAACCCTATGGTGCCACAGGAGAAGTCTGCTGCCTCCCAACTGTGCCACCATCTGGCAGAGGAGGAGGCAGGGCTGTGGTAGAGGAAGCAGGTAGCAGTGTGGTTGGGAGGTAACAGGCTTCCACTGTGGCACCAGGCGCACATACAGTAGGTTCAACTGACACACCCTGGATCGGGGTCTTAAATAATGCTATGATCTGAGACAGCAACATCAAGCTATGAATCCACGCTGACCCTAAACTAGAAGTCCTATAACATCCAAATTTATATTTGGTTCATTTTAAATTTAGTCAAGTAAAATCAAATATCATCAAATGGTATCAACTGTCATCACCACACTGGAAACCAATGCAGTAGCAGCTACTGTTTCTGAAACAAACCCAAAACCACAGCAGTCATGGAAACCAAACTCTGGCCCCAATCCAAATCATGTATGTGCTGTGAATCCAGTCCATAACTTGAGAACTGTTGATCTAGATACATATTTCTAACAGGATTACAGATCTTGTTTACTGCTTTTATACCCCAAAGACTCAAAAATTACAAGAACCCAATATATATTGTAAATCCTCTTAATATTTAACCCAATCTCATGATTTTATGGGCCTAATTCAGGATTGTTGGTGCTGCGAATACTTTTTCCATTTAAAATGAAAGATCTCTAAATGGAGTTTTAAAATTAGTGGAAGTTTTGTCTAAATCCTCTAGGTGGCTTTGGAAACCACAAATAGGGATACTAATTCTGCATTCTTTGATTCGGGGCAAAATTTACTTTTTGCCATAAATGCTGAGTATTTTGGCTCCATTCAGGTGGAATGAAGAGGGGGATTAATGGTAAAAACAAACATGACGGTAACCTGCTCTGGCTCGCGGACCACCAGATGTTCACCCGGGCTGACCATGGGTGTGTGGGTGGCTAGCCTGGGTTCTCACCTTGGCAAATAGCCACGGTCACAGCCTGGGCTACTGCCCTCCTGATCAGGGCAAAGCAGGCCGCCAGAGTGCGTTAACATGTCTGTCCCCACCGGCCTGGAATGGGTCTTCCATGTTGGCCATCATAAGCCACCATGGCTGCCTATCATGGTGGAGAGCTGAACACAGTGCGGGGGTTGGCTGGTCGGCTGCATGTTTTTGTGTCTCCTTGCCCCTGCCCCACATTAACATTTGTTCCGCGGCCCAACCCAGTCTGGACTGTGTCCACGGCAGCTTCCTGACCCGGGCTGGGCTGCCACCATGGTGTGGTCACCTTTGTTTTCACCTAAGAGATAAAACTACCCCCTAACCAAGGCCAGAGTTTGAGGCTGGAATGCAGCTACCTAAAATGAAGGTCAATAGATTAATTAACTTTCCTGTCTGTTTCACAGGGGTAAATCTAGGGCATAATTGCACTGAAATCAGCTGTTGTTGTTTTTTAAATAAAAATCAGACTTTGCATAAAGTTTTGTCTAGATTTACATGAACAAAAATTAAGAGTAAAAAATGTCCATTATAAGTGCATCTTTTTACCTTAGTTCACACTCTGCATTACATTGTTCTGATACTGCTGCTGGAGAAGTCATGTGTTCACATCTTTGGTCAGACACCACCAGGTGATCACTCTTACGTACGCATGTAATTCTTCTTCTGCGAAAACCTTCAACAGAATATTTAGAAAAGCAACACTGGCTATGAGATGAAGTGTCTTTTGATCACTTGCTTGATATGCTCCTGGTTTTTAATGGTAAAATTTAGGAGTGAGCAACAGGCACTTGTCATTTTAGTTTTTGTTTTCATTTATAAAAACCCCTTCATTTTCAGGGGTTTTCGTAAAGGAAAATGTTCATTTTCATTTTATTTTTTCATTTTTTATTAAAAATAAAATTTAAATTTAAAAAATCAATGCACATGTGCAAAATGGCCACTAGACCATTCTGCACATGTGCAGCCCTTTCCAAAAATGGCCCCATTGTGGAAATGTACTGATTATAATTAATCATTTTTATTTTTATTTAGTGCCCCGTGCCATGGCATTCAGAGCACCTCACATAGAACATTTTAACACAAAATTCTAATTCTGACTACAACCCTGTGTGGTAGGTTAGGGTGAAAAAATATTATGACTAGCCCAAGATCACTCAGTGAGTTTCTGGCTAAGGTAAGACTTAATCTGGGGTCTCCCGCTACCTCCTGGTCTAGATACTGCACACTTATTCGCTATACCACACTGGCTCTCAACTCTCTCCAGAGTAGTCCCATTGAAACCCTATTGTAAGGTTTTAATGGAAATTCTCTGGAAAAAGTGGTTTGTGGACTTCAGCCCATGTTTGTAATTCTTTGCAGGACTTAGGCCGTTTTTAGACGTGTGCGGTGGCGTCCGCACTTGTTTTCCAAAAGACTCGGCAGTCCGATTTACACGTGATGCCGCCGCCAAATATGCGCATGCGTGGGCGATGCGCATCCATTTCTGGCCGCAAACTGACCGGGTCAGCGATCAAGACTGGTCATATGCGGCCGCAAATGGATGCGCATCGCCTGCGTATGTGCGTATTCGGCAGCGGCGTCACGTGTAAATCGGACTGCCGGGTCTTTTGGAAAACAAGCACGGGTGCTGCTGCGCACATCTAAAAATGGCCTAAGGCTGAAGTTTCTTCATAACAAGTCTAGAAGCATAAATTACTCCATTATGAAGAACACATGACTGCATGCCACTGTTCTGGATAATTTTGCTAGGAAGAAAAAAAGACCTTTGTTGACACTATGCTTGGCCAAGGGTGTAACAAGTAAGGTCCTGCTCAATTAAGGCCTTATCCCTCTTGGCCCCATGATGCTCAAACCCCATGTAGTGAGCTCACCTAGTACTCCATAGCTATCTCTTGCCCTCCTCTTTCACCTCCTCAGACTGATCTTTGTGGGTGTTTTCAGACGTGACAGTACCATGGATTTCCATGGTGCTGTCACATCTAAAACCGGCCGCCAGATGTTGGTCCAGGTTGGAAACTAGGTTTCCATGGGCTGTGGCAGTGCTCAGCCTGAACTGTTCCTTGTGCCCATCCCTGAGGAACAGCTGGGGTAAGCACTGCCAAGACCTGTGCCAGGGCAAAGCAGGCCATAACATCTGTTGGCCTGCTTGCACTTACCCTGTTTCGGGTCCATGGCAGTTCTGGGCAGCTACGCCACCATCAGGTAGGGGGGTGGGCCGCTCCTGGCAGCACAGGGGAGGGGGGGCGTGCGGACACACCCCACCCTCTCCCCGTCCAGCCCACTGTCACGTCTGTTCAGCAGCTGGGCCAAATTCTGCCCGGAGTGAGGGCCCTGCCCCTGTGGCAGCACTCAGCACCGTCATGTATAAAAGGACTCTGTCTCTCTCCTCTCACTTTTTCTCCCTCCACTTGGGGGCACTGCCTGCTGTCTGACCATACCCCTCTCTCTCTTCTTGTTGCTTCTGCTGTTGCCATTGTGGTTGCCTCTGTCTCCACTCCACTCAAGTGCCGCACCATTCTTCTTCCACTGGGCTAACAGCAGTGCAAGGACATTAGCGGTAAACCTAACATTACTGCTTATTATGATAGTCTTACCTTTTAAAATTTCACAGGATTGTTACAAATGTCACACTACATATGTCAAGATGCCATGGGACACAGCACATGTGACAAAACGCCTACAATAAATTAGTCATTCAGGAAACAAAGTACTGTTAGACTCAAAACCTGCTATTCTGGGCATTTTTAATACATTTTTCTGCTATAGCATTACTTAATAATTTCCAAATTAATCTTTAAAAATTCAAAAATAATTAAGAGAAGATGGAAGCATAAGAAAACCCTATTGATCGATGAGGGAAGGGAACAAAGGGGTCTCTTTCTGCCTTGGATTCTTTTGGGCATGAAAAAAAATCTTCCCTCCACAGCTCACCTTATTCTGAATTCAAAAATAAATTCACAATACCTTGGCACATTTTGCTGCAGTCTTGCCAGGGCCCATAGGGGTCCCATACAAACAGATCACTGCTCTCTTCTATTGGGATATTGAAGGAATAACGAACATCAGGATTGTACAAATTCCCAACACACAAAACCTTGAGAGATAAAAATGATAACCTTTTTCAATGAATTTGGCCTTCACATAAGCAAATTAAAAATACAGACACTAACCATGGGTGAAAACAGACATGATGCTAACCATCCTTTAACCACCCATGGTGGTTATTTATGCATGTTGCAGGGCTGTATTGGTGCCCTATGCAGCCCTGCAACATGCATTATTAATTAATATTATTATTATTATTATAAACATTTATATAGCGCCAGCCATGTGCCTGGTGCTGTACAGAACATAGAAATAGACACGGTCCCTGCCTGTGGCCTACAATCTAAAAGACAAGGAGGGGGAGACAGGGAGAGGGGACAGTGGGAGAGACAGGGGAGAAGACAAACAAACATTCAGACGGATGCGAAGTCTCAGGTGCGTGTGCTTGGCTTGGTTACAATCAGGTTGGTTGCAACAGTCTGCAGAGGAGGGCAGACAGTAAGTATATGGGGAACGACTAGCAGGCATTGGGAAAGGCGGCGAGGAAAAAGTGGGTCTTGAGGAGGGATTTGAAGGAGCGGAGGGAGGGGGCAAGGCGGATGTGGGTAGGGAGGGAGTTCCAGGCATGGGGGGCAGCGAGGGAGAAGGGTCGAAGGCGGTTAGGTGAGCAGGAGAAACGAGGGAGAGTGAGGGAGGGGACAGAGGAAGAGCGGAGAGCGCGTGCAGGAGTGCGTAGGGAGATTAGGTCCGAGAGGTAAGGGGGAGCTTGGTTGTGGAGTGTTTTGAACGTGAATACCAGGAGTTTAAACAGGATACGTTCAGGAAGGGGGAGCCAGTGAAGAGAGAAGAGGAGAGGCTGCACATGGTCGAAGCGACGGGCAGAGTGAATGACCTTGGCAGCGGAGTTTTGGATTGCGATAAGGGGGGACAGGTGAGAGCGAGGGAGGCCAGCAAGGAGGAGGTTGCAGTAATCGAGGCGAGAGATAACCATGGCATGAACAAGGGTTTTGGCCGAGGAGGTAGAGAGAAAGGGGCGGATCCGAGCAATGTTATGGAGGGCGAATCGGCAGGATTTGGCAACAGAGTCAATGTAAGGTTTAAAAGAGAGGTGCGTGTCAAAGATGAAGCCCAAGCTACGGGCTTGGAGAACAGGATGGATGGTGACTCCATCGATGCAGATGGGCAGGTTAGAGGGAGAGGAAGAGGAGGGAGGAAAAATGAGGAGTTCAGTCTTGGCCATGTTGAGCTTGAGTTGGCGTCGGGACATCCAGGTGGAGATATCAAAGAGGCAGTTGAAGAGGCGTGCGTGGACAGAAGAGGAGAGAGAGAGGGCAGAAAGATAGAGTTGGGTGTCATCAGCGTAGAGATGATATTGGAATCCATGGGAGGCAATAAGTTTGCCAAGGGACAAGGTGTAAATAGAGAAGAGGAGAGGGCCGAGGACAGAGCCTTGGGGGACCCCAACCGAAAGGTGGTGGGGGAGGAGGAGTTTGACTCGGGGAGCGAGACTTTAAGGGAGCGGTCAGAGAGGTAGGAGGAGAACCAGTCAAGGACAGAGTCACGGAAGCCCAAAGAGTAAAGTGAGTCCAATAGAAGCAAGTGATCGACAGTGTCAAAGGCAGCAGAGAGGTCAAGGAGGACAAGAATGGAGTAGAGGCGCTTAGATTTAGCGACAAGTAGATCATAAATAACCACCAAGTGTGGTTAAAGGGTGGTTAGCATCATGTCTGTTTTCACCCATGCATAAATAACCACCAAGGGTGGTTAAAGGGTGGTTAGCGTCATGTCTGTTTTTACCTAAAATGTACACATTTATTAAAGTACTAAAAATTCACCTGCAAAATGAGTTCTTCATCTAGTTGACCAGTACTGTTAATTCGTTCTATTATGTTGTTTGAACCACTGTACTCAAAAATAGCTCCATGTATACTGACTTCTTTTTTAGACATGCTTACGACGAAGTTTCCATTCAGGATAAAGTTTCCTTGAGTGTCAGATAATGCTAAAAATAATGTGCAGCATTAAGATTAAAACATTTATCCAGATTAACAAATACAATCAACTTTATTATAGAACTGATTTTGAGTTTACATTTAAGTCTTCTGAAAACCAAGAGATACGATGCTATTACTCCGACCTGGCCACTATTGTCCATGCTTTCATCACCTCAATAGACTAGACTATTGTAATGCTCTCTACGTAGGGCTACCCATGGTGATGGTTCGGAAGCTGCAGCTGATGCAGAATGCAGCGGCCCATCTTCTCACGGATGGATTCTCCCATCCATTCTCATTCCAGCCACCTGTACCTCTTATGGTGGGGTCTTGAGGAAAGGGTAATGGTTCCTGCACTGACTAGGGTCAGCATGTATCCAGCTTAATAGCACAGTCCTTTCCATCCCAAGGGTCAGGTGAGGCCATTTTATTTATTTATATAAAAAATTATCCCACCCCTCCTGCTCACAGGGCAGCCTGGGGCGGCAAAAACAATATAAAACAACAAAACAATTAAAAATTCATAAATATGCAGGGAAAATAAACCGTCCCCTCCCCCACCCACCCTACCCTCCCCCCTCGCCAAAGACCTGGCAGAATAGTCAGGTCTTACATAAACACCGAAATAACAGGAGAGTGGGGGCCAACTGAGTCTCATCCAGGAGCGAATTCCACTGCACAGGGGCGGCCACTGAAAAAGATCTAGCATCGGTGGCCACCCGCCTCGCCCGGGAAACCTCCAAAAAGGCTCCCATGGACGATCTCGAGGGTCGCACGGGCACATGGGGAGTGCGGTGGTCCAGCAGATAAGCAGGACTCAGGACATGAAGGGCTTTAAAGGTTAAAACCAGCACCTTGAACCTGGCGAGGTGCTTTATAGGCAGCCAGTGCAGAGCTCAGAGCACTGGTATCATGTGCCATGGGTTGCTTATCCCCTGATCAGCTCCCCCTTCCCTCATCTCAAAAGGAGGTGCCTCAAGCTTCCTAAGTTCCATTCCAGCTTCCGTTCCATTTCTGTGAGCTCTCTTTTTCCATTGGCACTGAACTACTGAGTTGCAACAATGAACAAGAAAAGAACTGCACAACTTGAACACCCATATAACTGCACAACCTGCACATTGGGGGTAGGAGAGATAGCACTACAGGGAAGGTGAAAAAACAGCTTTTGTGCTCAGGCCAATCATCCCAGTCTTGGGGAAAAATTCCTTCCTGGCCACATTTAAGGTGACCAGCTGAGCCTTTAGTGCTAGTTCAAGCAGGCAGGTGGGTGGTCTTGTGCCTCCTGGAGCCAGTCACAGTGTCTGGCAGCCCTTCTCCTGGCAGTGGCTATTTACCTTTGCAGGGACAAGCCCTGTCTGCTTTCCTTTGCACTCAAAACCCCCGGATGGGGCACAGCCCAGTTTGAGCAACCCTGCATCTGTCCATCCCCCCCAACCTAAACCCCCTTTTCCCACCATATGGCAGAAAGGGGAGGAGGGGGCAAAGTCCTCACCTGTACTCCTGCAGCCTCCTTTGCTCTAAAGTGTGGTGTGAACAATCACTCTCCCCCGTACAGAATTGGGGGTTGTGGGGAGAGAAATTATATTCAGTTGCCATTGGTTTGATCTATAATATCAACATTTGTCATACTGGGAATTAAGTTACAAATGCCAGATACATTTTTAAAAACTTGGCCCTGCCATCATAGATAGAACCAAAGTTATCTTTATGTGTATCACTGAATTGTGCAAGTCATGAAATCATGACTGCATTAAAGGCATTGGGAAAGCTTTCTTGACTTCACCAGTGTAAAGATTTCATCTTTGTACTCTGTAAAATTCAGTTTAGTGATGTTAAAATTAGATAAGTCTTGACTAAGAATGAACGTGAGCCATTGTTGACTCTAGAATGACACAGGATCACCCATCATCCCAAACGTACACGAGATAAATTCACAACATCTCTCCGTATCTGCCTCTCCTTAATAGTGAACTTCTTCCCACCTATACATTTCTGTTCATGGATACAGTATACATATGCTGCATACTATGCAACCATGACTATCTGTGCTATTGTAT
Organism: Sphenodon punctatus; assembly: GCA_003113815.1. NCBI lineage: Eukaryota > Metazoa > Chordata > Lepidosauria > Sphenodontia > Sphenodontidae > Sphenodon > Sphenodon punctatus. The sequence continues at coordinate 4,542,069 of QEPC01015474.1, read as the reverse complement.
TCTCAGGGAAAGCTTAAAATTAACAAAACATTTTAGCTGTAAAATCTGCTTATTATTGAAAATTATTATTTTTTAAAACTAGTCCAAATCTTACTCTCCGTCATTAAACAGCTTTACAAAAAATACTTCTTGCTATAAAATGTATATGAATTATTTTACTTTACTTTTGCTTTTCTGTAAAACATTCTTTCTTACCGTTATTTTACATGACGTCACAAACCTCATTTTATGTGATTGAAACAAGTGATATTCTTTTAAATCTGCATTTACTGCTATCTATTGATTCTTGGTTTTTAACAGCATTATTATTTTTAACCTCATTGTTTTAAAATGTCTGAAATTTATGTTTTTCCTAACATGTCTCTCCCAAGTAATTTATTTCTTATATATTGCTGCTATGCATTTGCTCAGTCTAATAGTTCTGACTTGTTACATAACCGAGGCAATGGCCCTACATGGCCCCAAAACTTGCATACTCTCACCAACAGGAGTTGGTGATAACAGATATCATCTGAACTATTTTATCTCCATCTCTTTGAAACAGTTATTCATATAATTGCTAGGGGTGGGACTATCAGTATTGGATTAATCCGATAATGCTGATAATGGTCGGTACAGAATGAATCCGATAACTGTTATCGGAAAATCAGATTTTTAACATTGCCCAATGAAGTAAATGGCTGCAATCCAAGAAAATCGGCAATGTTAAAAATCCGATATTCCAATACCAAAAATCCGATATCGGGAGATCCAATACCGATAAATCAGATACCCGAAAATCCCCCTGGAGTCCCACCCCTCATAATTGCCATAAAATCAAAGTTTTAGGCAGTTTAAGAGTGACTCTGAGATCTAAACATGTAATCAGTGTGTTTCCACTAAAAATGCAAGAAATGTCATGTCTACAAGACTTCTTAGCCAACCATAAAACTCAAGACAGCTTCATTTATTTTTGAAATAAAAGTACACTTTTGCATTGGGTAACTCCTGCACACAGAGCTGGCAACTCAAGTGATGATAATCTGAAATTACACAGTTATTAGACGTCTCAAAATTTATGGCTGGATTTTGAAAATGTATGTCCAGAAAAGGGAACACAAGCCATCTGTTAGTTATAGATTTCTGGAAAACTTTACCAAGGTAGTTGTCATCTTCTGGTTTTCCTGAATAACTGTGCTGACGTATATCAATATTGGTTGCTCCCATGGGAATTTGTATTACAACATTATAACCTGGAATGTAATTGTACATAAGTGAGTTCTTGATACAGACCAGCAATATTTCTAACAGATTAAATATTTCTAACACATATTTCTAACAGATGAAATTCCATAACATATTCTGGAAATTTGCTCCAGCAGTTTTATTCCCATCTCCCACCCCTAAATTTGGTGTAGATAGTTGCTATTAGGCCACTGCTTTTAAGGTGGAAGGATGTTCTTTTTAAAACAACAAAATGTAATGATATAGCATCTGGTTGAATTACACAACATTAAAACAACGATTACATTAATAAAGTATCACTGAGATTTAATTTGGTTTTATCACTATTGAGAAACATGTATTCTATCTAATAAGGATAATGATTACTCTCCTGGTCATCATCTTCTAATCACACAGTATTAATGAATGTTCATAACACATCCAGATACATTTTACTGGAGTCTGACTGTGTCTGCCACCTGAGGGCAGCACTCTAATTGCTAACTCACAATTCTACTGCAATGAATACATATTTATCTGTAATAAAGAAAAGAATGAAAAGAAAACCTGTCATTCACATTCAAGTCTGTTAAAATTAGCTGTAGTGTATATTACTTTGGGTAGAACAATCTGTATTGCCAGAGAAAGAAGAAGAGTACAAGAGAGTGCTGAAATAGCAACTGATAAACGGGAAGTGGTAGCAAGAAGACAGGGAGAACAGACAAGATATTTTAAAATACAACACAAAACAACTGAGACTGTTGAGAGGCAGGAGTAGCAGAAGATGATATTTTAAAATACAACACAAAATAACTGAGACTGCTGAGAGGCAGAAGTAGCAGAAGAAGATATTTTAAAATACAACACAAAATAACTGAGACTGCTGAGAGGCAGGAGTAGCTCACTAATTTTTAAGAGATGGCGAGGGACAACTCTTTGTGAGATGATCAAATTTGTCACTAATGGGTGCTACATAATAATAGAAAGTAAAGATGGACAGACACCAAAAGATTTTTTAAAATGAAAGCATAAATAGATCTTTCCTAAGACAAGGCTAGAGCACATCAGCATTTAGTTGCAAATAATTGCTGATTCAGATATTACTTAACATTCAGTACTTAAGTAAAGATTACAATTAGGGTGCTAGAAGTCGGTGGATTGTAACATTCTGGGTGGCTGGCTAACCTGTTATATCTGTGAGGGTGAATCAAGTTAGAAGACCCATGACATAAAAACTACTGTTTGTTGCTGGGAAAGGAACTGCATTTGCATAATGTGCCCATGTGTGGAGTGATGGCACCTCCTTTGAATATTACACCATGCCACCTTGTAGCAAGATTGCAGAGGCTCCACAGAAATAAACGTAGTGTGAAAACAAACAAGACAGTAGCCCATATTAGCGGACATTAGCCCGCGATTCTCCTGCCCATGTATTAGGTGGCTACAAGATGTTCACCCACTTCTGTCACAGGGTGGGCGAGCAGCTGACTGTTACCCAATGCAGCACTGGAGAAGGTGGTTGACACTGCATAGGCTAAGGTTGGCCCACCCAGGCTAATGCGTGCCCTTCCATCTGTTAGGTCCCACACAGCATTGCGACATGGCAAAGTGTGCCAGTGCATAGGGTGTAAACCACATCTCCGGGGGCAGCAGCACCAGCTTGCTTCACTGCTGGGCTGGGCTGGCTATTCCATCTGAAAGCAGTCCACCAGATGTGGAAGTGGAGCAGGTTGAGCCTGCTCCCGGGCAGCCCCACTTGTAGTGCTCCAGAACATCCCAAAGTGCCACCAATGGAGCAGGCCAGTCAAACATGAGGCACTGGCCCAGAGTAGAGCCGCTGTCCATCTGCTCGATGGACCCACACTGCAACTCCACTCCCAGCCAGCTGCTGCCCCAGCAACACCATAGCGTTGCAGGTGCCATCCTAGAACGTTGGGTAATGCACCTGCAACTCTATGGTATGTGGGGGTGCACTGTGCAGGTGGACTATGGCAGGACAACCCGCTGAATCCATCTAAAGTGGACCCAGGCAGGGCTGGTATAGGTGGACATGGGAGTGCACCCCTGGAGCAGCTCTCTGGGGGATCTGCCCCCGCATCCGTCCAAAAACACCCAATAGAGTCACAGTCGAACAGCCTAGAGCACTCAAAGAAGCGACCACATCCCTCCCCGCTCAAGTGAGCCCCAGTACCCTTAAAGGGAACGTGTGGCAAATCCAAACCTGTGCTGGGTGACTCTGGACTGTTCTGCAGCATGTGCCCAATGTCCACCCCTCATTGGAGCAACTGGGATTTAGGTATGTTTGGTCCTTTGGGAAACATTACCTTTTTATGTATAAATGTATAAGTGTACAAATGTTTAAATAGTAAATTCTTTTTGTTGGAAGATTGAAATAGCTTCGGCTTTACAATAAACTATATTTGATTTGATTTGGAGCAACTGAGAAGCAACAGCCAGACAGTCAAAGGGAACATGCAGCAGGAGGACAGCCAGTCTAGCACAGTAAGTCATTACACCTGGGGGGTGGTCGACGGTATCAAGAACTAAGTGATATATGTCTATCCCCATGTTCACCGCCATCTAGCAGCACTGCCACACCAGGAACATCAGGAGCACAGACCTCCACTGCACTGGGAGCAGCCCCCTGAGCCACCACCAGAATGGAGCCATCTCGATTGAGCAGGAGATGAGGGTATTCACTGGCCTGTGCAGGGCTGAGAGGGTGCAGTACGATCTGTGCAACAGCTATAAGGATAAGAGGGTATTCCAGGGGATTGCTAACCAGATGGTGGAGCTTGGCTATCACTGGGATATGAGCCAGTGTCGGTAACAGGACAAGGACCTGAGAAGGGGACACAAGGACAAGGACAAGGACAACTTGAGGTCTAGCTGCAACCAGCAAACGATGCAGTACATGGAGATCTCAGACACCTTCTTCTGCATGAACTGTGCTATAGTTGTTCCATGCTTTATCAGCACTGATCCATGCTGCACCTGCTCCCACTTCCCTCTCCGAGCCCAGGCCCTCCCAGGAAGAGTCCTTCATCCCTAGTCCTGCCGCCACCTCACAGCTGGGGTCTTACTCCGGGAACTCAGACACCACCCATGTGACCTCACCGGGTACCCCCCTTGACCCAGAGAGCCATTTGCTGGTCATGGAGTCAATGGAGGTGCAGATAGAGGGTACACAAGACCCAGAGCCTTTGGAGAGCATGGAGGCTGAGGGGACCAGCAAACGAATGTACCGGGGGGGGGGGGG